>PVJS01041929.1:0-17738 GCA_004027185.1 Glis glis
CTGAGAATGTGGGGATGGGGCTGAGTTTACAAGTAAAGGTGACGACCCGCTGCTAGATTTCAGCACCTCATCAGCAAAGGCTCACTTCCGCCACCTGGAGAAAAAGTTAGAAAATAAAATAAAAATAGGGAGAGTAGCTAGGAGCCACACCTCAGCTGAGAACAACAGGAAGCAGCAGCAAAATGAGCGTCACTGTGGCCACCGCAAATGGCAGGAAGGAAGGAGCCACACGGCCAGCAAAGAAATATGGATCTGTGAATGCAAGAGGACAGAATTTCAGGTTCTGGGGATGCAATAATGAATGAGACAAGGGAGCCTCTGTTCCGAAGAGTTTAGAAGAGGAAACAGACTACGCAGTGTGAGAAAAGGGGACAACCGTTCAAAATGTGGAACACGATGAGCCCCAGGTGATCAATGCAGTCAAATTATACAGGCATCTTGCTGGAGGGGTTGCACCATGGGTACTGAAGTATTAATAGGAGTTTTCCAGGTAGACAAGTAGGGAAGACCACAACATTCCCACTTGGAGAACAGCACATGCACAAGTAATAAACTACAGTCATGAATTAAATTGGCGGAAGCTTCAACATCGGGGGGGAGGGGGAGCAGTACCATGGGTGTCAGAAGTAGGTACAGACTGCAGACATCACTTGGAGGAGAGTCAGCAAGGCATTTTGTTTTGCTTAACTTCATTTTGAAAATTATTTGAAGTTTATGGAAAAGTTCTAACAATAGAAAAGAATACATAGAACATCTGCTTACCATTTATGTATTATTAATTTTGCCCCATTTGATTTATAATTCTCTCTTCTCCTCTCTCCGTATATAGATATAGATATATGTACTCTTTAAGCCATTTTTTGGGGGGAGAGGTTACTGGGTATTGAACCCAGGGGCACCTCACCCTCATTTTATTTATTTTTTTTAATTTTGAAACAGGGTCTAAGCTGTGGAGGGCCTCACTAAATTGCTAAGGTTGGCCTCAAATCTGTGATCCTCCTCTGTCTCAGTCTCCCAAGAACCGGGATTACAGGCATGCGCCACTACACCTGGCTTTTTTAACCCTTTGAATGTAAATTGTATACAGCCATTGAAATGATCTCACTAGTGTGAGAATGTTACCAGACTTGTATTTTAGAACAGTCAGGCTGTGGATGTAACTCACTGGTAAGAGCACTTGCCTAGCATGTATGAGGCCCTTGGGTCTATATCCCTAGTGCCTCAAAAAATAACTAAATAAAAGGAAAAAAATATATATATATACACATATATATACATACACTCAAGAGTGTATATATGTATACATACACTCATGAAAGTATATATATATATATACATATATACACACACTCATGAAAGCAAGGAGACCTTCAGAAATGCATATTAGAGGTCTAGAAATAAAATAATGAGAATTTAAAGGAGGGGAGCCTCTGTGGGCATGAGAAAGAGAGAGTATCTTTAAGAGAGAAGTAAGTGTTGCCAGTTGGACATGGTATCTGAAAGAGTGGAACTGAGGTTTGGGGCCTGGGTAAGGGTGGCAGAGGCCCTGCCAAGACAAGGAATCATGATGACAACAACATGGATAGTTCACATATACACTGAATGCTAATTGTAAGCTCAACACTCTTCTGCTTCCTGTATATTAACTCATTTAATCCTCCCCACAACCCTATCAGGTTCATTCTCTTGTTAACTTCATTTTACAGATATTTTGAAAGCAACAATGGAGTCTGTTTAGTTTTTTATTTTTTGTTTTGTTCCCACATCGAACTACAGCCCAGCCTTTTTTTATTTTATTGTGAGACAGGGTCTCACTAAATGGTTCGGGCTGGCAGTCTTCCTGCCTCAGTCTCCTGAGTCACTGGGATTACAGGCATGAGCTACCTCTCCTGGCTGGAGTCAGTATTTGAAAATAAGCATAATCTATTCTTTGTAGAAGCTTAAAAGAAAAGCAAGAAAAATGTGGGGCTATGAATCATGGGATTATTTTAGAAAATTCAGAGCATTTGGCCATCATTCACAGCAGGATGTTAACTTGCCACCCTCCAAAACACCGACCTGAGCTGAATGCTGAAGATTACACTAATTTTCTATGTAAGTTTATATGTCTGTAACTCTAGGGATTATGTAATATTATTATCAATTAATATAGCTTTAGTGCCACATCTGCAGGCACATGCCTATAATCCCAAGTATTCAAGAGGCTAAAATAGGAGGATCAAAAGTTCGAGGCTCTCCTGGGCAACTTAGTGAGACCCTGTCCCAAAATAAAATAAATACATAAATAAAATGGGGATGTGGCTCAGAGGGAGGGTGCTCCCAAGGTTCAATCCCCAGTATGAAATAATATAATAATAATAATAATAATAATGATGATGGTGATGATGATGATGATGCTGGGTATGACTGTGCACGTCCGTAACCCCAGTACTAGGGAGGCTGAGACAAGAGGATCCCAAGTTCGAGGTCAGTCTGGGCAACTTAGTGAGAACCTAAAAATAAAAAGGGCTGAGGCTTGGGCTCAGTGGTAGAGCACCCCTGGGTTCAATCCCCAGTATCATAATAATAGTAATAATAATAATGATAATGATAATAGCTTTAGCTCATGCAAGGAGAAAAAAACTCAAACTACAAAAAAGTCAGGGATGCTTTCAATCACAATTTCTCAAATTATATGAAGCAAAATTAGATATGAAAACGGCAACTCGGTTTTATTTCTTTTAAGTATTCAAACCGGTTTAAAATCACTGAAATGAAAATTCAGCATCTCCCGGGCGCCCCCTGGTGGCATGGCTTCACGATTCCCCGATTTTTTTTGGTGGACAGAATTTACCTGGAGACGTTTTAAGAAAAGTTTCCAGGGCTGCATCTCAAATTAGAGCAGGGAAGCGAATATATGTTTTTGAAAACTCTCCCAAGCGATTTTGATGATCAGCTGCTGATAACCTGCAGCTTAAAAAAAAAGCCGTTTCCCCCTCCCTGAAACTTCAGAAACAAAGTTTTTAGAGCCAGAAGGAAACCTAAGAAATCTTGTCTTGTTGTTTCATGTTACAAGTGAAAAAAACGGAAACCGAAGACGTGAAATGGCTTGCCTAAGGTCACAGGGAATGCACATGTCAAAACCCAGAGCAGAACCCAACGTCTCCCGGCTCCAAATTCAGCGTGATGAATTGGAACAATGCTGTCTAATCCAATCCATCTCCAAGAGCTTACCCCAGAACCCACTGAGAGCTCTGCATGCCCCACATCACCTCCGACTGAGGACAGCGCAGGCGAAGGTGCCAGCAGATGTTCTTTGGAGATAAACTCCTTCCTTTTTCGTATTTGGCCTACCTTAAAGATTGATTTTAAGGAGGCAGAGAGAAGTAAGCTGGAGTTTCTTCTCTGGAACCCGTGCATAACTGATACTGGCAAGTGCCGAGCAAGGACCCCTCCCCCCTTGTCATGCCACATTTAACTTGTATTCTTTGGGGTCTTGACATTTGAATGTGCATTTGAAAATGCAACTCCGCTGGGAGAGAGGATGGGGAGAGTGTAGCAGGAAAAAAACCACCTTCCCCTCCACCTGTAGGCAAGATTAGTTAGCAATCTGCAGAAGGAGGGACTAAGGCCCGGGCCAGGTGTCCAATGTGGAATGGAATTTGCAAGGTAGGGAACTGGTCCTGACCCTGTCTGCCTCCTCACTGTTGCAAGATCTCCTCCTGTCTGTCCTCACCATAATTGCGTTTTTCTGAGATTGCTTTGAGTCCTTTGACTTTGATCTCTTTGCGTGCCCACCCCTACTGTGAGAAGTTCTGGAGCTGGGATGTGATTAGCTCAGTGGTATTTGCTAAGAGTATTTGCCAAGCAGAGTCAAGGCCCTAGGTTCAATCCTTCCCACTGCAAAAAAAAAAAAAAAAAAAAAAAAAAAAAAAAAAAAAAAAAAAAAAAAAAAAAAAAAAAAAAAAAAAAAAAAAAAAAACAAGCTTCTAAGTTCATCTAAAACCTTGCTTTTGTAAAACTCATCCCAAGCTGGGCATAGTGGTACACACCTGTAATCCCAGTACTTGAAAAGCTGAGACAGAGGATAGCAGGTTCAAGACCAGCCTCAGCAACTTAGCAAGACCCTGTTTCAAAATAAAAAGGGCTGGGGGTGTAGCTCAGAGGTAGAATGCCCCTGGGTTCAGTCCCCAGCACTGACTGAGAAAAAGAAAAGAAAAAGTCAGGCCAACAGCAGGGGTGTCTCCTGGGAGCTTGTTAAACATGCAGAAACACGGGGGGGGGGGGCACCCTGGACCTACTGAAGCAGAACTGGCATTTTAACAAGATCCCCAAGTAATTCATACGCACTGTAAGATTTAAGAAACATTTCTCTGAAAATTAATTTCAGAATCCTACTGCTGAGTGGGAAGCAAAAGGTTATGGAGGCCAGTTCTGATTTTTCTCAATTGCATTGAAATCTAGGGTCACATGGAACACTTTCACGATTCCAGGAAGCACAATTGCTGAGTGTATGAATGTTTTAAGTTTGAGGATTACATCAGAACCCAGTTCCATTCGCTTTTTCTTCCTGTCACACTCTTAATTTCATCTGTGGCGGTGCATTTGTTTCCAAATGCAATTAGAGAATGGGAGAGCACGCAGTGCAAGTAGTATCACTTGAAGTAGAACATTCAAGAAGCCAGCAGCTCTCAGTAATTAGATGTGTGGACTTCAGCAAATTGCTGGGTTTTCTTGAATATTAGTCACTATATCAATAAGATGGGGACAATATTGCTGGTGCAGTGGTGGACACCTGCAATCCCAGCTACTTGGGAGGCTGAGGCAGGAGGATCATAAATTCAAGGTCAGCCTGGGCAATTTAGGAAAACCCTATCTCAAAACAATATTGCCCCGTGTGGTGGCACATGCTTGTTATCCCAGTACTTGAAAGGCTGAGACAGGAGGACCGCAGGGTCGAGACCACCTTTAGAAACTAAGTGAGACTCTCAGCAACCTAGCGAGACTCTATTTCACATAAACAACAAAAAGGGCTGGGATCTAGCTCAGAGGTAGAATGCCCCTGGGTTTAATCCCCAATCCTCCCCCGCACACACACACAATGAAATAAAATAAAATAATAAAATAAAACAAAAAGCTGAGCGTGGTGGCACATGCTTGTAATCCCAATACTTGGGAGGCTGAGACAAGAGGATCAAAGGTTTGTGGCCAGCCTCAGCAACTTAGGGAGGCCCTCTGCAACTTAGTGAGACCCTGTTGCCAAATAAAAAATAAAATAGGGCTGGGGGTGTAGCTCAGAGGTAGAATGCCCCTGGGTTCAATCCCTAGTACCAAAAATAAATAAATGAAAATTAAATTAAATTTTAAAAGGCTGGGGATGTGGTTGCTTAGCATGTTCAAGGCCCTGGAATCAATCCCCAGCACTGAAAAAAAAGGTGATATTGTCTGTATTATGTATTTCCCAAGCATGTTAAAGGATCAAAAAAATCCCAGGCTCTGGAAACTGCTGACCACTAGTGGCTCAGATCAGAACTGGGGGAGGGATCCGTGACGTTCCACATCAAATCCATTGTCAATTAATATCAAGCTTACCATTTCTCTCAAAATTTCCCATTTATTTATCATCACTGCCACTGGCCTCTTTGGGGTGATTTCCACCTCTCCTGCCCTCCAAATCATCATTTAGCCTGAAACTAGGAAGATTTTTATAAGAGCACAATTTTGTACAAAAATTCTATTGCAAGCTGCTTGATGGCTTTCTAAGGGCCCTTAAGAAAAGTCAGGCACCCTTTCTATGATGCATTCTGCCTCCAATCTGGCCTCTGCTACCTTCTCTGCAATCTCTTCTCTTGCCAACCGCTAGTTATATCTCTGTCCAAAATCAGGACTTAGAGAACTTAATCATGAAACAAGGCCTATCAATGTCCCTTTCAACCCTTCCTGTGATTGTCTCTTCTCTGACATGGATGAAAATGCCAGGAGTTTCTGTGGCTTTTCCATTCCTTTCTGGGCAAGAGAAAGCGCTCTCGTTGGACTGGGGATGAAGCTCAGTGGTCCAGTGCCTGCCTAGCACACTCAGCGTCCTGTGTTCAATCCCTAGCATCACACACAAGATGTAAATATTACACACAACTTTGAGGGGCAAGCAGATTTTCAGCCTCACTAAATTGCTGAGACTGGTCTTGAACCTGCATTCCTCCTGTTTCAGCCTCCCAAGTACTGGGATCACAAGCGTGCACCACCATGACTGGCTCAGTTCGATATTTTGAAATATCTTGTCTCATGTAACCATCAAAATGCCAAGCATTGCAGTGGTGCCTGCCTGTAGTACCAGTACTTGGGAGGCTGAGACAGGAGGATTGTAGGTTTAAGGCTAGTCTCAACAATTTAGCAAGAGCCTGTTTCAAAATAAAAAATAAAACAGAGCTGGTGGTGTAGCTTGAAGATAGAATGTCCCTGGGCTCAATCCCTATATCAAATAACAACAACAAAAAGCACCGCCAAACATGATTTAAATTAAATTGAGCCCCTCCCCACACTGGGGCCCAATGCTGGTGGGAGAAAGGGTGGGTCATTGTCCCTTCTCTTTTTCTCCTGCCTGGCCCTCCCACCTTCTTCAAGTCACTCCATCATGCAAAATCTGGTGGTTTCTGACTCCCACAGGGGGTTGAAGTGGAGGAAGAGAGCAGAGGTGAGGAGACAATTAAAGTTCTTTTCTGGCTGATATTACCGTAAGATGCCACACCAAACTATAAAAGTCAAGCTGTACCTCACTGCCCGCCTCTCCTGACTGCACCTGTAGGTGACTCCAACCATTTGCCTGTAGACTTTTAAATCATGAGTTGACATCGGTTCACCCTGTGCCCTGAACCCCTCAGGATACTTATCAAATTCTCCTGCTGTTCCCTTTGGAATCCTTCTCTCTTGTCTGGAGGTGAAAGGGTGGCACACCATCCCCTTCCCCCTTGGAGGGGTTGCAGGAAACTATTCTCTCTCCCCAAAATCATCTGCACATATCTTTCCTGCATTTCCACTATCTCAACCTTTTTATATCCTTATGTGGCTGAAGGATTCAAGAGTCACATATCCAGTTTCTAGATACCTACTTTGAAAGTGCCCTAGGGTAGTCTATCTTGCAACTCGCTTTAGTTTTTGATCTCTCCCACCTTAAGGTCAAAGATTGCATTTTAACATTGTGTTGCTTGGGGTTTCAGTTGCTTTCTCAAATGAACCACATTCATGCTGACTTCTGGGCTTTCAATCATGGAGTCTTCTCTTATCAGAACACTGATCCACCCCATTTCTCTTCATTTGGATCCTTGTTACTCAGGCATCTGCAATTTCTCATCCACATTGCAGGTAAAAAAAAAAAAGTGTTCAGAGAGTGAAGATAAAGGGAAACTTGTAGGTCAAAGATATCAACTGGTATCTATTTTATACATGAGAAAATAAGAAAAACCAATCAACAAATGAAAAGATACTCAATCTAATTAATTATGCAGGAACTTCCAATTAAAACTACAAAACACTATTTCCCACCTACCATACTGGCAAACATGAAGTACAACAAGATCAAATGTTGGGAGGATATAGAAAGGCTTAACTATTGCTGGTAGCAATGTCCTCTTTTATTTACTTACTTATTTGGTACTGGGAATTGAACCCAAGGGCATTTTACCTCTGAGTTACACCCCCAGTTCTTTTTATTTTATTTTCAAACAGGGTCTTGATAAACTACCACTAACTGTCCTTGAACCCATGATCCTCCAGTCTCAGCCTCCCAAGTACTAGGATTACAAGTGAGCGCCACCACACCTGGCTCAACAATGTTGATTTAAAAAGCAAGTTGCAAGCTAAGCGTGCACATCAGGGAGGCTGGAAGCAAGAGAGAGAGCAAGGGGAAGAGGGACCATATACAATCCCCAAGGCCACACCCCCAGGGGCCCACCTCAGCAACTAAACCCCACCTCCAATATGGCTGCCTTGCTCTGTGAGGTCTAGCTGGATATTCTAAATCCAAACCACAACACAGAAGAATTCTTGCAGTATGATATCTTATGTATAAAGAGCAAAAGCAAAGTTAATAACATTTTAGATGTATATCTATAGAGACATATAATAAAACCATAATGAAAAGTAAGGGAAGAAGAGACCAAAAGTTCAGGATACTGGTTTTCTCCAATCAAGAGATAGAGTGAAGAAATGATACATATAACTGTGTGGTGGACATGTGAATGCTTATTATATCCTTTATAACTTATCTGTATTTTATGTATATATTTTATATTTATAAATCACATATACTAAAATATTATATGTATAAAATATTTGAAAAAATAAAAGTGTAGGGATTTTTCCCCCTTATTATAAATTTTCTCTGCCATAATTAATTGCCTCTGTTTGTTAGCTCCCCCAGCCCTTTTTATTTTTTATTTTGAAGCAGGTTCTCACTAAGTTACCACACACTGGCCTCGAACCTGCGATCCTCCTATCTCAGCCCCCAAGTACTGGGATTACAGGCATGTGTCACCATGCCTGGCCAGAACCAGATATTTTGATGACAGATCAGTAGCTTCGAACTCACGTATGAAAAAATAGTGTCTTTTCCAACTTCAGGGTTAGATCTAATGGAGAGATTTCTGACCTAAGCCATGTACTATGTAAGAATGGAGTTGCAGAAACAGGGTGTGGTGGTACATGCCCATAATCCCAGTACTTGGGAGGCTGAGACAGGAGCACCGCAGGTTCGAGGCCCACCTCAGCAACTTAGTGAGACCCTATTTTAAAATAAGAAAATAAAATAGGGCTGGGCGTGTAGCTTAAGGGTAGAATGCCCCTGGGTTCCATACCCAGTACCACAAAAGAAAAAAAAAAAAAAGAACGGAGTTGCAGAGACTTTGGCTCTGGGCAAGTAAAATGTTTAATAAGTAATGACAATCTGAACCTTGGCGCCAGCTTGTTACCTAAGGCCATTCATACTCTCTGCCATCCGCCTAGTCATTGCTAAGCGGGGAGACAGGAGTTCCTGAAGCTACCTGGAAGGCTGGTATGTCAACTCAGGTTGAAATGGATCCCAAAATATATGTCACCTCCTGGGAGGGGAGGGAAAGGTTTTAACTCCTGGGAAGTGAGATATTGCTTTGTTTCCACTAAAAAAAAAAAAAACCTATTAGACTCCATTTCCAGAAACTGTCTCCTGAATTACTTAAGGCAGAGAGCTAAGGAAACAGAATGCATATTTTTAATTGATTGTCTTTCTCTGAGCTGAGCTCCAAGCTGCCTAATAAATTTTTAAATTCCCAAAGAGCTGGTTGCACTCAGAGTGACTCCAGAAGAGATGTTCTAATTTGAGACGTCACAGGTATCACAGCCATTAATCATCCCAAACGAAATCGCTGCTTTGACTAATTGTGGGCTCTGGGAAAGAATGTCCTCTTCGTCCTCATCTGCTTTCTCCTTCTTCGCTTTATTGGGTATCAAGTCTCAAAATAAGAGATATGAATCCAATCTCTTCTCCTATTAATAATTCAGATGTTAGATCATAGAAGTATCATAGGGCTTTGGAGCCGGCGACTGAGCTCGGGGTTGTCGCCTGCATTGCTCAAAGTCATATATCTTAGCTCACTGGTTCTCAAGCTGTAGCGGGCATCAGAATCGCTTGGAGGATTTGGTAAAACACAGATTGCTGGGCCCTGTCCCTGGAGTTTCTGGTCCAGCATCTATGGAGTGGGGCCTAAGATTTGCATTTTTAGCAAGTTTCCAGGTGTTAGTGACATTTGTGGTCTGGGTATAGGAACCACACTCTGAGAACCAACTGTCTTAATTAATTGTAGGATAATGTATGGAGGCCAATCCTTAAGTAGTCCAGTACTTTCTCTTTGCTTATTTGTTTTTGCAATACTGAGAGTCGAACTCAGGGCCTCTTGCCTGCTAAGCAAGCACTCTACCACTGAGCTACGCTCTCAGCCCTAGAAATGAAATTCTACGCTAAGGTTATGGAAGCCATATTGGACAGATCTGGGTACAGATCAGGCAGTCCAGAGTTTGGCTTTGTGGTTTGGGGCAATTTACTTAATTTATTTGAGCCCCCATTTCTTCATCTGTAAATTAGGAACTATTGGTTCTGAAGATCTGAGACTCCTGAACTATTTGACATAGAGTTATAAGATTATAAGCATCTAATTAATAAAACATCTAATTTAGCTTCTTTACTTTTCAGATGTGGAAACAAGGGTCCAGGGGAAAGTGTCTTAGCCAAAATTTCTTGGCATATAGCAGAATGAAGACCAAAACTTGCAGAATTAGGTCTTCTCCCCTCCTACCCCCTACTCCCCATCTCCCACTTTGTGCTAGGAAATGAACTCAGGGCCTTGTACATGATATCTCTGAGCTACACTCCCAGCCCTATTTTATTTTTTATTTGGAAACAGGGTCTCACGAAGTTGCAGAAAGCCTCGCTAAATTGCAGAGGCTAGCTGTGAACCTGTGATCTTTCTGTCTCAGTCTGGGATTATAAGTGTGTGCTACCACGCCCAGATGAATGAGTGTTCCAATGGCTGAACAGAGGAGGTTAGGAGGAGGTTAGTTTTATAGACAGGAATGAGCTAAAAAAAAAAAAAAAGTAGAAATAAAGAACAGAAAGTGAATCGATCATTCAAAGGCACATTCCAGCCAGGCACAGTGGTGCACATCTGTAATCCCAATACTTGGGAGGCTGAGACAGGCGGATCACGGGTTTGAGGCCAGTGCAGTAACTTAGTGAGACCCTATTTCAAAATAAAGTAGGAGCCAGGCGTGGTGGTGCATGCTTGTAATCCCAGTACTTGGGAGGCTGAGACTGGAGGATCCGGGTTCACCTCCAGCTTCAGCTACTTAGTGAGGCCTTTCGCAACTTAGTGAGACCTTGTTTCAAAATAAAGAACAAAAAAAAAAAAAATAGGGCTGGGGTTGTAGCTTGGAGGTAGAATGCCCCTGGGTTCAATCCCCAGTTCCAAAAAAAAAAAAAAAAGTGTGCAAAATAAAGTAGGGAGTGTAGCTCAGATGTAGAATGTCCCAGGGTTCAAGCCCCAGTACCAAAAATTAATAAATAAATAAATAAAAGTTACTTTCCTTGAAAGGTAGGGACAGAGAGAAATGATAGATTAAAAAAAATAACTGATTGGTTAACATGAGGTGACTTCAGGATACCTTTTATGTATAAGGATTAAAGCAGAGGAAACTACATTATTATGCCAGTTGAAACTGGCCTGTTTTGGGAAATTTAGTTATTAGCTCTCATGTCTCCTGATTTCTTGGGTGGTCAGATAACTTAATTTTAGTGTGACTTTTAGTATGAGTGATTCCATTTTGATTTTTAGTTTGGTCGATTGGGGCTTGGTGCAGGAGCTTAGTCCAAAATAATGGCCTCACATAATTTGTAGGAAGTCTCCACAATTGATATTACTTTTCTTTACTATAGATTTAAAAAAAAAAGAATCTTCTTTTTGGCATAATGGTATTTTGTACATGGAGTACGGCTATTTTTATTTGGTGCTAGAAATGATTACATTTGAGAAAGGGAGAGAGTAGAGGATGGGAAATCAATTTCCACATGAAGAAAAAGGTTTAAAATGTGTTAGTGAAATGAAAGTAAAGCTTTTAGAGAAAAAAAAAGCTACTTAAAGGATCCACTCAAGTTGTACTTATTGTACTTGTTTGGGGATATATAAAACTTAGAGTGGTTTAGAACCAGCTAAAACTCTTCAAGTAGCGGACATGGACCCTGGGGCGCAGAGGTGTTCAGAGGTCTGCTGCACTGAGCAGTGGCCATGGCAGAGAGGAGGATGGAGCTCAGGACTCCAGTCCTGGTTCAGCGCTTTCGCACTGGAACCAGCTCATCCTCATCGTTTCTTGTTCCTAGTTTAATATTTTGACGAAACCAGGAAATAAAGGTTCAATGTTAAGACATCACATTATGTATTGTTTCTCTCTTGTTGCTTGTCATGAGTCCAGTGTTGTATGCCTGTTTTAAAAAAATATCCAAATACGGATTAAAGATGGTAAGGGAAGTCAGGCACAGTGGTGTGGTGGTGTATGCCTGTAATCCCAGTACTTGGGAGGCTGAGACAGCAGGATCACAGGTTCGCAACCAGCGCATGGTAACTTAGTGAGTGAGACCCTATTTCAAAACAAATAATAAAAGGGGCTGGAGGTGTAGCTCAGAGGTAGAAAGCCCTTGGGTTCAATCCCCAGTACCATACACATACACCAAAAAACAAAACAAAACAAAAGATGGTAAGGCAGACAATTCAAGAGAGTTCATGGTGATAGGTATAAGAATACTGGGGGGAGGAGAGGTTGGACTCAACTCTGACTCCACCAAGGACAAGTGGGATTTATAACCAAGGAGCAGGGCGGGGTCAATGGGATGGGAAATTACGAAAAGAAAACAGCAATCATAAGAGGTTTCTGGCTAGCTGGGCAGGGTGGTGCATGCCTGTAATCCTAGTACTTGGGAGACTGAGACAGGAGGATCGCAGATTTGAGGGCAGCCTCACTAACACAGTGAGACTCTCAGCAACCTAGCAAGACCCTGTTTCAAAAAAAAAAATAGGTCTGGGGGTACAGCTCAGAGTAGAATGCCCCTGGGTTCATCCCCAGGAAAACACACACACACACACACACACACACGAGGTTTCTGGCTAAACTAACTTGATAGGATTATGCTGAGGCAGACCAGGTGATGAGCTATGGAGGGTGGTCAGACACCAGGGGGGTGGGGATTTTCACTAAACCAATTTAGCAGGTTCTTGCTCACACCAGATTCTACAAAGACAGAGAGGGAAGCCCACTATTGGGCCTAGACACGCAGAGAACTCAGAGGAGCCTAACTGAGGTTTTGGTCAAATTTTGTCATACCTAAACAAATCCATCCTTGGAATCCATCCATGACTAGAAACTAGGACCAATAGTACTTTTATTTTTTTGGTGTTACTGGGGATTGAACCCAGGGGTGCTCTACCACTGTGCTACACCTCCAGTCCTGTTTTATTTTTTATTTTGAAACAGGGTCTCACTAAGTTGCGGAGGGCCTCACTAAGTTGCTGAGGCTGGGCTCAAACCTGTGATCCTCCTGTCTCAGCCTCCCAAGTACTGCAATGACAGGCATGTGCCACCAGGCCCAGTTCCTATCATACATTTTATAAAGTTACTTTGATCTAAGGACCTTAAAGCTTTTAGGCTGAGAAGAGAGATATCCATTAAGTGGCCACTAGCTGGCTAAAATAGACAAGGAAAAAAACCTCTTCTCACAACTATTTAGCTACTGTTGGAAGCTTCAGTGTGCAGATTTATTCGGTGACGTGGATACTAACACATGCCAGGGATTCTCAATTGCCTTGTAAGGATATACTGATGTGTAACAGATCAGTGGGGGGAAAGGGATGTGTTTGCAGCCAAGGGACAGGAAATTGTGCATATCAAGAAGCCTACATTCTCTACCCAGCCCCTAATTATTAATAATCCTCACTGTGGGAAGGTGTTGTCCAAGAAGAGAATGGAAAATACCTTTCAAAAAGCCACTTTGAAGCTGGGTGTGCTAGTGCATACGTGTAATCCCAGCACTTGGAAGGCTGAGACAGAAGGATAGCAGGTTCGAGGTCAGCCTCAGCAACTTAGTGAGACCCTCAACAACTTAGCGAGACCCTGTTTCAAACTAAAAAATAAAATAGGGCTGGGGGGATGTGGCTCAGAGGTAGAATGCCCCTGGGCTCAATCCCCAGTACTACAAAACAAAAGTCACTTTGACCTTGGTCAAAATTTGCAATGTGTCCTTCCTCTGATGATTTGGAGCTCACTTTCATAGGCCTAAAAAAAATTGGAAAATAAATTATTTTGAAGTGATGATATAAATTATGCATGAGTATCAATTGAATATTCAAGTATCATGAGTTTATGGAATACAAGAGAAGGTTTCTTTTGAGATGCTGCAATACCGCTATTGTTAGGTTCTGGGCCCAGCTGATGGCTTATAGGGAGCCTTTGTGCAAACTTGAAAAAGGCACCCTCCCTGCGATGCAGCCCTGCGGGGACATGATCTGGCAGGCAGAGCTCGGGCTGCATCTTAGTTTCCTTTTGTCCCATTGGCTGGTTGCCTTTGTGCAGTGCACAAGCTGCACTCCCTTAAGTGGTAGCCCGGATTGCTATGGGAAATGTGTGCCAGCAGAAAAGATTTGGAGGCTTGAAGTGTTTGCATTGGTTGTTAGAGAGTACATTTAGAAAATGTGAAAGTGATTGGCTCTTTCTCTTATCCCAATGCAGAATCTATTTGTGAGGAATAAAGCCTGAAGATGCCACGAAAGCAGGTAAAGCCTTCATGATGGAGAACTGAGCTCCTGTCTTGGTGGGTGTATTCCCTGAAGGAGAACAGCTGATAGGATTACCCTTCCCAGGCCAGAAGCAAACAGCTGACCACCTGGGAAATTTAGATTCCTGGCATCAGAATTGCCTCCCCTCCCTCCCCTTCCTTCTTTCCTTCCTTCCTTCCTTTTTTCTTTTTGTACTGGGGATTGAATCTAGGGGCATTCTACCTCTGAGCTACCCCCCACCTCTTTTTTTTTTTTTCAAATTTTGAAATAAGGTCTTGCTAAAGTTGCTGAGGCTTGCCTCAAGTCTGCGATCTTCCTGTCTCAGTCTCCCAAGTACCAGGTACAGGCGTGCGCCACCATGCCCAGCAGAATTGCCTCCTTTTCTACCCACTACACTGACACTATACGGGAAGTTGTGTTATGTGAAGTTAAAACCCTCTCTGCCCAGCTGGGAGTGGTGGCATACACTTATAATCCCAGTACTTGGGAGGCTAAGACAAGAGGATCGCAGTCTCAACTACTTAGTGAGGCCTTCGCAACTTAGTGAGATCCTGTTTCAAAATAAAGAATAAAAATTAAGTCTGGGGGTGTAGCTCAGAGGTAGAATGCCCCTGGGTTCAATCCCCCCCGCAAAATAAAAAAAAAAAAACTCTAGGCCTACTAGATGAAACCTAGGGGTGGAGGGTGTTAGCGGTCAAAAGAATATGGGCTCTGCTGTCTGCTCTCCCTCTGGGACCTCCTGCTGTATGGTGTCACAGCACAAGAGCAGAACCACAGGAACCTGACACGGAGTCTCTGGTTCCAGGACAAAGTGGAGTAGATACATGGCATCCTATGTCTTCTGCTAAATACAGTGGAAGGCTATACTTTTATATTTTATATAAAATGAAGATAAAGATGGGCTTCACTGGGATCTCAGGGATCGAGGAATGTCATGGCAACGTGGATTTTCTTGCTTCCTGTAACTGAGACTGGGTGTTAGAGAAGCAGATGGTTTGAAAATGCTAACAGGTACAGCCAAAAAAAAAAAAAAGCCCTAAAAAAGCCAGTTTATTTTCTAGCTACAGGACAAAAAAAGGGGGCAACCTAGCAAAACAGATCATGTTTAGACATAATTGCTCTATTCTAGCTAAATGCCACAGGGGGAAAAATGTGACCTGCCATGCCATGACAGCCAAGGCCAAGAGAGAGCCAGGACTTACGTTCCTGCCAGCTATGACAGACAAGACACCCCTCTCCCACCCACCTCATGGTGTTAGGGAAGGCCAAGCAGGGGCCCAGGACCTCTATGCCTGCCTGGTAGAAATGAGCCCCCCCCTTCTGCCTCCGGTGTCGGTAGAGACTGTGCAGAGCCAGGACTTCTCCCCCCTTCTCAGCAGTAATGAGGTGCCCCTTCCCACCAAGGTGGTATCAGAGAGGGCCGAGTGGGAAGCTAGGGCTTTACTATACTCCGGTGGCAACTAGCATAGTTCAGCGGAGGCCTCATGGGGAGCCTGAACTCCCACTGCATGAGGCTCTTCTGCTTCTCAGGATTTAATAGAGGCCCAGTAAGGAACCTGGAGTTTCATATCACATGGCAGTAAGAAGGCATTACTCCCTCTCCCCACTGGTGTGGTGTCATAGGAGTCCTGCTGAAACGGAAGATTTAAGTATGATCCAGAATCTCATAACATAATAGCAAAAGTACTCAAGAGACTATTGAAAAGCTCTCATATTACAAACCAGGAAAATCTCAACTTAGATGAGGAGAGACAAACAATAGACATCAATACCAAGATTATACCAATGCCGGACTTTTCTAAGCAAGATTTAAAAGCTGCTGTCATAAAAAACAACTTCAACAAACAATGATTTGAAACAAATAAAAATGTTGACAATCTCAGAAAAGAAATAGAGGCTATACAGAAGAAGCAAATGTAAATTTTTAGAAATGAAAATACAATAATCAGAATAAGACTCCATCAATAAGACCCTTAGCAGAATATAGAGGTCACAGAAAGAATAGACAAACTTGAAGATAGAACAATAAAAATTACCCAATCTGAATGCTAAAGTAGACTCCAAAAATAATAAGCAGAACTTCAGGATGTGATTCTATAAAATACATGCAATATGTATGCCATCAGAGTCCCAAAGGGAGAGGAGAAAGAGGGTAGAGCTAGAAAAATAAAAAAAATGCTCAAAGAAATAATTGCTAAAAATTACCTAAATTAGGCAAAAGATGTACACTTATAGATTTGAGAAACTGAGACAACCCTAAATAGAAGGTAGCTCCTTCTCTTTGGAAGGAGCCCTAACACTAATGTCAACTACACAATCCGGTGAGAAGCATTAAAACAACAACAAAAATGGGGATAACATTGCCCTATGGCACCACTGTCATAGCATCAAGCATAGTAAGTTAAAAAACAAAATATCTAGCCGGGCGTGGTGGCGCACGCTCATAATCCCAGTACTTGGGAGGCTGAGACAGAAGGATCCAGGTTCATGGCCAGCCTTACCTACTTAGTGAGTCCTTCCACAACTTAGTGAGTCCCTGTTTTAAAATAAAGAATAAAAAATAGGGCTAGGGGTGTAGCTCGGAGGTAGAATGCCCCTGGGTTCAATCCTCAGTACCGCCAAAAAAAAAAATATATATATATATATATATATTATAATATATATATATATATTATGTTAAAAACATAATAAGTTAAAAAACAAAATATCTTGTTAAAAACAAAATAGCTTAGTTTCAGAATTTACATGTTGCTGTAGTTTGGATCTTGAATGTCCCCCAAAGGCCCATGTGTTGAAGGCTTCATCCCCAACCTTTGGTGCTAATGGGGGGTGGTGGAACCTGTAGGAGTTGGGCCTAGTGGAAGGAAGTTACGTGACTGGGGGGGTGTCCTTGAAGGGGATATTGGGACACCAGCCCCTTTCTCTCTCTTTGCTTCCCAGCCCCCATAGGGTGAGCAGGCCTCCTCCATCACATACTCCCACCATGATGTACTATGCCGCCACAGGCCCGAAGCAACAGGGCTAAGTGACCATGGACTGAACCTCTGATACTGTGAGCCAAAATATACCTTTCCCTCTTAAATGTTGATTATCTCGAGTATTTTGCCACAGTGATGGAAAGCTGACACACATATGCTGAGCAAGTTCATGGTAATATGACTCATTCAATCAGCAAATCACCGAAGTTGTTTGTGGAAATGAATTTTAAGGAAAAACATTGTTTTTTGTAACTCACTAGTATGGCTCTTTTCACAACTTTCACATGTATGTATTTTCTATCCTCTAAGTAGTTTGGCAGCAAAATTAGAATGTAGATATTTAAAAAAACAAATTTAGCCGGGCATGGTGGCACACGCTTGTAATCCCAGTACTTTGGGAGGCGGAGACCGGAGGATCCAGGTTCGCAGCCAGCCT
>PVJS01041930.1:0-17736 GCA_004027185.1 Glis glis
CCGCAACTTCATGAGACCTGGTTTCAAAATAAAGTATAAAAAATAGGGCCGGGGGTGTAGCGCGGAGGTAGAAAGCCCCTGGGTTCAATCCCCGGTACCGCAAAAAAAAAAAATAAATAAAAAGGACATGAGTGAGCCAGGTGATGTGGGGCACACCTGTAATACCAGTACTTGGGAGACTGAGACAGGAAGATCACAGGCTCAAGGCCAGTTTCAACAACTTAGCAAGAACTTCAGCAACTTAGTGAGACCCTGTTTCATAAAATAAAAAATAAAAAGGCTGTGGCTTTCATGACATTGGCATTTTTGAAAAGTGCAGGCCAGCTGCTTTGCGAGACACATTTTCCACCAGGTGGGTTTGAGCTGATTGTGTTCGGGTCGTGCACTGTGGCAGGAGAGCTGTGTAAGTGAGGCTGTGTCCTCCTCAGTACACCAGGTCAGGAGCCACATGACGTCTGTTTGTCCCATTATTAGCGATGTCAACTTTGATCGCTGGGTAGTGCAGCGTCTGCAAGGTTTTTCCACTGTAATTACGATGAATCCCTCTGTAGTTAATTCACAATCTGTGGGGAGAGACTTTCAGACTATCTAATACCTCGTTCCTCTCCAAGCTTTCAGCTAGTAGTTTTCTCATTCCTCAATGATTCTTGTCTTCAGCCCCAAACCTCATCATTAAGTTAATGTGGAGGGACCCGCCTTCCTCGGTGAGGAGTTATGAATTAGAGCTGTGACCATCTGGGGATGGGAGAGTCACTGCTCCCTTCCAGGCCTCTCCTTCTTCATCTTCATCTTCTTCTTGGGATTGAACCCAGGGGTATTCTACCTCCAAGCTATACCCACAGCCCTTTTTATTTTTTCGTTTGAAACAGGGCCTTGCTGAGGGCCTTGCTAAGTTGCTGAGACTAGCCTTGAACCTGCGATCCTCTTGTCTCAGCCTCCCAAGTACTGGGATTACAGGTAGGCACCACCATGCCCGGCTTCTAGACTCTCAAAATTACATTGTTGAGAAAGACAGTATTCCTGACTTGGAGGAATCTCTACTTTCCTGACTTCTACCCAAGGTCCCTGATGTTCTGCAGCGACCTCTGTGAGGCTTCAGGTCCTCGCAGAGGGGGTCCCAGGTCTGTAGCCTTACCGTAGAGACCACCTCAGGATCACTGTCTTGATTGGAAAGGTGATACCCCTAACCCCATACATACGTGTGTGTGATGGTCGTGCCTTGTGTATAAATTAGGAGAAGATAAGGGATGTCTTAGTCCATTTTCTATTGTGATAACAGAATACCTGAGACTGGGTGATTTGTTAAAAAATTTAGGTTTTTTTTTTTTGGCTATACCAGGGATTGAACCCAGGGGCATTCTACCTCCAAGCTACACCCCCAGCCCTATTTTTAATTCTTTATTTTGAAACAGGGTCTAACTAAGTTGCGGAGGGCCTCACTAAGTAGCTGAGGCTGGCCGCAAACCTGGATCCTCCGGTCTCAGCCTCCCAAGTACTGGGATTACAAGCGTGTGCCACCACGCCCGGCTTAATACTTCTTAATGACATAATTGCCTCTTAAGGGTCCTACCTCTCAACAATGGTTACATAGGAGAAGACCTGAGTTTTGGAGAGGACAGACCATGGCCAAACTATCGCAAGAGAAAGCCATCTCATAACCCAGGATTTAAGCTAAGAATTGAATGCAAAGAGAAGTTAACTGGGTATAAGATTGTTCAAAAGGTAACTGAAAAGCCAAAGAGAGATGGAAGCTACAAGAAGCAGCTCCCACTCTTGGGGCTGGTAGGCTCTAAGGAAAGAGATGTTTTTAAACCTAGAATTTAAGCCAGGCGTGGTGGCGCATGCTTGTAATCCCAAGTACTTTGGGAGGCTGAGACAGGAGGATCACAGGTTCGAGGACAGCCTCAACAAGTAGTGAGACTATCATCAACCTAGTGAGACACTGTTTCAAAATAAAAATAAAAAATAGGGCTGGGGGTGTACCTTGGAGGTAGAATGCCCCTGGGTTCAATCCCTAGTACCACAAAAATAAATAAATAAATAAATAAATAAAACCTAGAACTTAGAGACTCTGAAGAGGAGAAGCTCAGAACTCAGAGGGAAGGGCCCTGCTCACCCACGTTCTGGAGCCTCCGTGCTTGTCAGAGGGATGGCAGGGAGCTGTGCTCCAGGCAGCTGGTTCTCCAGGTGGGGACTGGTGGGGTGAGGCTGGGTCTCAATGTGTTATAAACACTGCCTGCTGAATGCAGCTCCTGCTATGGGAAGGAACTACTGCTGCTGCTGCTGGAACAGAGAAGTGTGCTTGGGTGATGCACAGGACCGGAAACAAACCGGAAGAAGCAAGTTCCTTATTTCTGCTCCAGCCTCTTAGTTTCTCTCCAGTTAGCCCTATCGGCAGAGCCTCACATGGAGCTCACAAGGAACACGGATATGTGGTTTGTAGACACTCATCCCCAATAGCACAGCAGAATTTAGAAGAGTGAGCTTGAAACTGAATGATAATAACTGGCACACCTCCAAATTTTATTTTATTTATTTATTTACTTACTTATTTATGTATGAATTTATTTATTTACTTATTTATTTATTTATTTATTCATTTATTTTTGGAGGTATTGGGGATTGAACCCAGGGGCATTCTACCTCCGGGCTACACCCCCAGCCCTATTTTTTATTCTTTATTTTGAAACAGGGTCTCACTAAGTTGTGGAGGCCTCACTAAGTAGCTGAAGCTGGCCGCGAACCCGGATCCTCCGGTCTCAGCCTCCCAAGTACTGGGATGACAAGCGTGTGCCACCATGCCCGGCTACACCTCCAAATTTAAAACAATGATGTTTCTCAAAAGGATATAGTCACATGTGGGTTTACAGTGATGCCATATGATAAGAAAGACAGCCTCTTAGAACAATGGCAATTCAATTCTCTGTGTGGCCGACGTGAATGGCAGATGCTTATCTGAATGGAGGCCATAGCAACCTTAGAGAAGTTGGGTGTAGCCAAGTGCTGCCCAAGCCTTCTGGTAGCTCAGGGGAAGGAGGAAGTAGGGCTGAGGACTGTGCAGGTCATACCAAAAGGCAATCACATGGAAAAAACAACCCAAGTGTCCATCAACAGATGAATGGGTAAACAAATGTGGTATATCTATAACATGGAATATTACTCGGCTATAAAAAGAAATGAAGTTCTCTATATGGTACAACATGGATGAATCTTGAAAACATTATGTCAAGTGAAATAAGTCAGATACAGAAGGGCAAATGTTGTATGATATATATGAAGTATATAGAATAGGCAAGTCCCTAAAGATGGAACACAGATTAGAAGTTATTCGGGTTTGGAGAAGGGCGAATGGGAAATTATTGGTTAATGGTTGCAGGGTTTCTGTTTTAATGATGCAAAAATCTCAAAAATAGATAAGGGCAATAGTTGCACAACACTGTGTGTGTTTAGTGCCACTTAATTGAACACATATAAGGCAAAATTTGTGATATATATATATGTATGTATATGTAACCACAATTTTTAAAAATTAATAATGTTACATTCCAAAGCCATTGAATCACACACTTTAAATGAGTGAATTGTATGGTATACAATTCTATCCCAATAAAGCTGTTTTTATATAAAGCAATCCCAGCTTTCCAGTCCTCTCTCAAGCTCAGCACAGTTGCTATCGGTCATCACAGCCCAGGTAGGACCCAGGGAGCGCTGCCTTAAATACCACCAGCTCACACACTCATGCCCCTTACTGAGCAAACACTTGGAGGTGAAATTCCTCCCATTCATAGTAGCAGTCAGAAGAACTATAAACTAATTCTGGAAAGAAGGGTTAGATTAAGTCATAGCTGGGAAAAATCAGCGAGTCTCAGAAAGTCAAGGGTCATATGTTTTCTCTCATATGTGGAAGCTAGAGAGAAAATAGGAAACAAAATGGACTGCAGATGAATGAGGAGAGACCAGGAGATGGGGAGGGAGAGGGGAAAGAGGAAAATTGATGAAGGAAACACTTCAAATTATGCTATGTCCAAATATGAAGGCATCGTTAGCAATCTCACCAACATGTATGGGAAGGGGAGGTAGTGGGGCGGGGCCTGAAGGGAAACACACCCAGACCTGTGTGCATGTTTGTTTGCATGACTTTGAACCTCACTACGATGCATGATTACCTTGTACCAGTAAAAGTATTTACCAAAAAAACAAGTTTCACAAGTAAAGGTATCAAATTTATACTTTGGGCCTTGTTTTAATTCATCTGCACACTTATTTATTCATTTGTCAATAATACCAAATTTTGGGGGGGGGGTCCTGGGATTGAACCTAGGAGCATCCTACCTCCAAACTACACCCCCGGCCCTTTTTATTTTTTATTTTGAAACAGGGTCTCGCTAAGTTGCTGAGGCTCTTGCCAAGTTGCTGAGGCTGGCCTCGAACCTGTGATCCTGTCTCAGCCTCCCAAGTACTGGGATTACAGGCGTGGACCACCAGATCCAGCTTAACAATATCAATTTTTAGAAACAAAATGTTAACATGGGTTGTCACAAGGAACAAAGACAAGTAGAATACTGTCCTTGCCCTCAAGGAATTTGCAATCTAATGAGAAATATAAGACGTTGACAAATGATGTGACCAGAAAAGGAAGAGTAATGACCTTGAGACCTGAGAGGGGCGGGGCTCTGGAGAGGGAGCGCCCTTAGACGAAGGTCTCACGGGAAGCAGCATGGAGGAGGCACACGCGTGCAAGTGAGCAGACGTGTGCAAGCGTGCACACTGGACTGTATGTGAAAGGTGAGGAGAAAGAGTCTAACGGCAAATTTACAACCCAAAACATGTAGCAGCAGATTGGCAAAGGGAAATTTTATTTTTATTTATTTATTTATTTATTTATTTATTTATTTTGCAGTACTGGGGATTGAACCCAGGGGCATTCTACCTCTGAGCTACACCCCCAGCCCTATTTTTTATTCTTTATTTTGAAACAGGGTCTCACTAAGTTGTGGAGGGCCTCACTTAAGTAGCTGATGCTGGCCGCAAACCCTGATCCTCCGGTCTCAGCCTCCCAAGTACTGAGATTATAAGTGTGCGCCACCACGCCCGGCTGGAAATTTTATTTTGATGAGTCAAATGAACTGCAATGTTGTCACAACTGACCATAAGTAAAACCAGACTGAGCATCAATCCTTGTTGACACCCGCTAATAATAGAAATGAAAACTGGCAAGAAAGACAGGCTGTTCCAGAGTTCGACATTACCTGGAGGAACTGGCATCTTCCACCCAGCACTGAGAGACTGCTGTCTGTTCTATATGAGTGTACACAATGGAATCGTACACCTAAGTAAGCATAAAATAATAAGTTTTATGCTATGCATGGCTTAACACAATAAAAAGAAAAAATAGAAATAAGCAAAAAATTTAAGATCACCTAAAATTTCTTTATCCCAACACAGTTACTGATGGCAGCAGTCAGAAGCATTGTAAACTAATTCTGGGAACAAGGGTTCGATTAAGCCAGGGCTGGTAAGAATTGAGTTTCAAAGCTAATGTCTAAGGCCGGGCATGGTGGTGCACACTTGTACTCCCAGTACTTGGGAGGCTGAAACAGGAGGAACTGAGTTCGTGGCCAGCCTCAGCTACTTAGTGAAGCCTCCACAACTTAGTGAGACCCTGTTTCAAAATAAAGAATAAAAAATAAGGCTGGGGGTGTAGCTCAGAGGTAGAATGCCCCTGGTTCAATCCCCAGTGCCAAAAAAAAAAAAATGCCCCTGAGTTCAATCCTCAATATTGAAAAAAAAATCTAATGTCTAATATCTTAGACATTGTTTAGATCCACATAGGTGTTTATTTATTTATTTGTCAATAACACGGATTTCTAGTTGTTAGAACCATAGAGAGCACATGTAGGTTGTCATGAGGTTCAGAGTCCTTGCCCTCAAGGAACTTGAGTCTAATGAAAACTATGAGACCTTGACAAAGAACCTGCCCGCAAGAGGAAGAGTAATGAGCTTTATATAGTAATGACAGAAGCCCATTACTAGAAAAAGAGAGGGGGAAAGTGAGGTAGAAAGTTTAGAGAAAGGGAGCCACCTTAGCCCATGGAATCCTGGGAAACATCTTGGAGGAGGCAGTATTTGGACTGAGTGAGGTGACAGGGGAAAGCTTTTTAGGCAGAAAATTTACTTGTATTGTTCTATTTAAGTAGAGGCACCAGGCATACACGTATTCTGCTATACAATATTTCCCAGTCTCCCTTGCAGTTTAGTGTGGCTCCAAGACCAAATTCTTTCTAATGAGATACAAGAAGAAATGACACAGAGACTTCCCACACTGCCTCCTTCATGCTCTGAACGGCTGAGATGCTGAGCCCCCAGGAGAGTTCTGGATCCCCATACTTCAGAAGATGGCAAAGCCAGCATCAGCCTGAGTCCCTGAATGATCTCATGGAGCAGGTGGCCACCGACCTGAACCCCTTGACCTGAAATAGTCTGAAAAAAAATCAACATTTCATTCCTAAAGACACTGAATTTATCCAGGCATGGTGGTGCATGCCTGTAATCCCAGTACTTGGGAGGCTGAGATAGAAGGATTGCAGGTTCAAAATCAGACTCAGCAATTTAGCAAGACCCTCAGCAACTTAGCGAGATCCTGTTTCAAAATAAAAAGGGCTGAGGGTATAGCTCAGAGGCAGAATGCACCCCTGGGTTCAATCACCAGTGTAGGAAAAAATTTTAAAAAAATAAATCTGTGTTTATATGTATTGGTATAAATGCCATATATTTTTCAAAATATTTGGGCAGAGCCGGGCATGGTGGTACACGCTTGTAATCCCAGTACTTGGGAGGCTGAGACCCAAGGGTCTGGGTTCGCGGCCAGCCTCAGCTACTTAGTGAGGCCCTCTGCAACTTAGTGAGACCCTGTTTCAAAATAAAGAATAAGCCGGGCGTGGTGGCACATGCTTGTAATCCCAGTACTTGGGAGGTGGAGACCGGAGGATCCGGGATCGCGGCCAGCATCAGCTACTTAGTGAGGCCCTCTGCAACTTCGTGAGACCCGGTTTCAAAATAAAGTATAAAATATAGGGCTGGGGGTGTAGCTCGGAGGTAAAACACCCCTGAGTTCCATCCCTGGTACCGCAAAAAAAAAAAAAAAGAATAAAAAAATAGGGCTGGAGGTGTAGCTTAGAGGTAGAATGCCCCTGGGTTCAATCCCCAGAACCACACACACAAAAAAAATTTGGGCAGTAGCATATATTAAGATCTAGAAATTTTAAGTATAGGTTGATTGTTTAAATGTGAAGTTTAAGTCATAACAAGATTTTCAAAGTGTGGTTATAATTATATAAAATATTTAAAATCACTCAATATCTATTTTTTAAAGTAATTCTTATATCATGACCATCAATGACCAACTGAAAAACTTTTAAAATCCAAGATAAAGTTCCTGTGCCAAGTCTACCCTCTGACTAGCAGGTTTCCTCTCATTAACACTGCGGTCCAGCTGATTTTTGCTCTCATTTGCACCGTGTAAAAGGCCTCTGACAGCCCCCTTTCCTCTCTGCTCAAGCCAACAATAGCCTTTGGAACAAAGAAGGAAATTTGTAGCAGGTGAAAGTTTAGTTTTAATGATGCAGAGACCAAATTGTTTTTAAACTTGAAATATATAGAAGACTCCAACCCCTTTTAATTTCTCATTTCTCACACCTATCATTATAGTTTACCAAATCCTTTGCTGTGAGCAACAGAATCTTTGAAAGAAATTCAGAAGCTAACTTATTTCATAAATACATAGATTATTAGCAACAGGAAAAAATTACTTGTTTCTCTGACTGTGAGGTTTCTGTCCACCCTCCGGAACATGAAATGGAGACATAAACATATAGGACTTAGAGGCAGTGACCAGTGACATTTTCACATTTTCTTGGGGGAAGAAAAACTAGCCTAGAGAAGGAAAAAGAAAAAAGACCATAAGATTGGTCATTTGTATTCACATATAGCAAAGGGGCTATTAATCACGGATGGTGGCTCAGATCAGAACACCCAAGGCTATTTCCTGTTCTCTTCATGTCCTGCAATCATTAAATCAGGTTATTTAATTGGTGTATTAAAAAGTGACCTTACCACAGTTCATGGTCACCTTCCCCTGAAATCTTCACGACAAAAGATTAGATTAAACTTTTCTAAACAAACATGATCTTTCCGATGTTCACCTAGCTATATAAGAAGAAGAAATGTCAATTTTCTGTACAGGGCCACTCCTTATCTTTGAGACTTCCTTCCCACTGAAATCCACAGGTAGCACTAAGGATGGAAAGACCAGATGTGGCCTGGCAGGGATAATACCAGAGTGTATCAGCCAGGGTGAATAATACCAGCTACTGTAACAAGCATCCCCAAACACCAGCAGTTTAACACAGTACAGGCTTATTTCTGCTGGGCCACACTCCATTCTAGATTGGGAGTCTAGAGCAGTAACACAGGAATCCAGACTCCTTCCAACTTATAGTTCCACCATTTTGAACACATGGAACAGGAAGAAAGAGTATGGAGAAAGCTCAGAGACTCAACTGTCCTCAGTCTGGGTACACTTCTCTTCTGCCCTAAACACAAGGGTCTAGGAAATTAGTGAAAACTGTGCGTAAGAACAGGTCTACTAGAAAAGCACAGTGGTCCCTTGGTATCCACAGGGGACTGGTTCCAGGACCCCCTCAGATAACAAAATCAGAGAATGTTCTAGTCCCTCATAGAAAGCAGCATAGTATTTGCATATAACCTACCATATCCTCCTGTATACTATAAATCATCTCTAGATTACTTAGAATACCTAATACAATTATATAAATAGTTGTCATATCATAGTGTTTAGGGAATAATGATGAGAAAAACGTCTGTGTAGGTTCAGTACATACATACTTCTTTTTCAAATATTTTTGATCCACAGTTGATTGAATCCATGGGTGCAGAGTCTACAGACTCAGAGGACCATCTAAGGGCATACGTCTCGGTAAGAGGAGGGCCCAAGGGCTGGCTCCTGGGTACCCGACCACAGAGCGATAGCAATGAGCGCATCCACACCAATGAAACAAAAAGTAACACTGGGGTCTAGCTCAGTGAATTCTATTGCGTTCCAGTTGCTCTTCCATGCCCCTCATTTGATATGATTACACATGGGTTTAAATCTGTATCATCTGAAATTTAACAAAATCCAATTCATTCTCAAATAAAATTTAAAAACCTACAAGTTGGCTCGATCTGAGTTCTTCTTGAGGGTGAGAACATAGTTTTACTCACTTTCTTGTGGTACTGGGGATTGAACCCAGGGGCATTTTACCTCCAAGCTACCTCCCCAGCCTTTTGTGTGTGTGTGAAACAGGGTCTTCGCCAGGTCGCTGAGAGTCTCACTTCATTGCTGACACTCTATCTTCGAACCTGCGATCCTCCTGTCTCCGCCTCCCAGGTACTGGGATTACAAGCATGTCGCCACCATGCTCCGCTTAGTTTTATTCACTTTGATGTGACAAGAACTTGGATATGACCCTTACTAATGTTTGTTGAACAAGTTAATTAATGGGCACTGCTACTGACAAATTTGAATCTCAGTTTTGGAGAATTTGTATCTATCCCAGGCTGACCCCTGGTGTCACTTCCTTTTCTTATTTAATCCTTGCAATAATCCCAAGAAGGAGTAAATTTGTGGATGAGGCACCTACACATAGATGTTAAGCAACTTAACATTTTAACAACTTGCCAAGGTCCTGCAGCTGGGAAATGGAAAAGCTAAGGCTTGACTCTTGTAGTAGTTGCGTATGATTCTGAAGGCCAAGGAGAGCAAGGTGCAATTCAGGTTGAGTTGGGTTAAGCTGCAGAGCCCAGGGGTAGAGTAGCCAGCCCTGGTCACAGCTGGCAGCCTTAGGACAGGGCTAGCATCTAACAGGAGTGGAAACCCCACCCGTTCCGGTGATGCCAGGCTAAGGTACCTTGCAGAGGTGATTTGTGGCAAGGTACCCAGAATTCTGTGTAATTTCATCCCTAACTTAAGTTTTTCTTTTTAATTTGTCAAATAGAAAATAGATTCACATGGAGTTGCACACATACATACAAATACACACACACACATATATATAGCGTGCGCACACACACACACACACACATTGTGTATCTACATACACACATATACAGGTTGAGCACCCCTAATCCAAAACTCAAACCTTTTTGAGTGCTGACATGACGGAAAATTTCATACCTGATCTTCTGTGACAGGTCACAGTCAAAATGTAGGTACGCTAAAAATACTGAATGAAATTACTTTCTGGTTATGTGTATAAGTCAGTGTATATGAAATACAAATGAATTTCATGTTTAGACTTGGTCCCGTCCCCAAGATATCTCATTATGTATATGCAAATATTCTAAAATGGGGGGCATCAAAATCATTTTTGGTCCTAAGCATTTCAGATAAGGGATACTTAATCTGATTATGCATATGTAGATAGATAGATAGATAGATACATAATCATATGTTTTCCTCCTTCTTTCTTTCTTTTCCTCCTCTTCCTCCTCCTCCTCCTCCTCCTCCTCTTCTTCTTCTTCTTCTTCTTCTTCTTCTTCTTCTTCTTCTTCTGTACTGGGGATTGAACACAGGGGCATTCTACCTCCTAGTCATACACCCAGCCCTTTTTCTTTCAAAACAGGGTCTCCCTAAGTTGCTGGGGTACTTGCTAAGTTTCTGAGCCTGGCCTTGAACCTGCAATCTTCCTGTCTCAGCCTCCCAAGTACTGGGATTACAGGTATGGGCCACCATGCCTGGCTTACAGTGCTTCTTCTTAAATTCAAATAACTGGTATTCATACAGTTACTTAGAATTGTCAAAGTGATCTTTCCTTGAAGCATTTCATAAAATCCTTATGAAAGAACTGTGACGTGAGCATGACTTCAACCCCCATTCCACATATGAAGAGATCAAGGCTGGCAGGAACTACACAGGCAGAGAGGCAGGTGGGGTTCTCAGCAGCAAACATGGAACCTGCTCCTGCTTGCTTCAGGAGACAAGGCTACTCAGCAAAGATTTCACAGCAAATTTGAAGTCTTGAGGAGGGCCAGATCAGCTCAGAGCTGGAAACCCAACCACAGGGCAGAGCCCACCGCAGGCCACTGGGCACAGACATGGCACTCACCACAGTGGACACTGAACCCCAGGACCTCTGCCTCTGCTGCACCCCAAAGCCAAATGCCCCCACCTTCATTCACCCTTGCCAGAGAGCAGCTTCTCTGGGCTGCCCGGGTCCTCCACACTGGAGTTCCACAGGTGCACCCACAGCCCAGCCCACACCGCAGGGCATTACCTAGCTAACAGGGCATCTGACCCTGCGTTAGGAAGAAGGAAAGCCCCAAGTCACAATAACAGAGGTGTTCAGATGGTGCTGGGAGGCTGGAAAACAGCAAATGTCCACACACAGCTGGTGATGCAGGGCCCTAGCTCAAACCCAGTTCCTTCTGACTCGCTCTATTCTCTCTCTCTCCCTCTCTCTCTCTCTCTCTCTCTCTCTCTCTCTCTCTCTTTCTCTCTCTCTCCCCCCCCTTTCCAGTGCTGGGGATCAAACAGAGTGTCATGCATGCTAGGCAAGCGCTCTATCAGTAAGCTACCATCCCCAGCCTTCATTCTATTCTTTTGGAAAATTTCTACTGCTTATTCCCATAACTGTGGACACTGATCTTCTCACTTTAAAAAAGAAAAGGGACCCAAGCACTGTGCAAGAGCCCATCAAAGACAAAGGATAGAGGACGGGCTGTTGTATAGCGTTAACTGGTTTCCATCCTACCGTGTCATCGTCAAATGCTCCCTCATCGCCTCTCACGCGTGTATGTGCACCTGCCGTGGGCAAATCCAAGTTCAGGGTGGGCGCTGTCCCTTTCAAAGTGCTAACCTTGAGAGGCTTTCCATATGCTTATTTCAACAAGCTGTCACGGAGTCCACTGAAAGCTGTGTGACTCTCTGACTTGTGAATTATCTTCAGAACCGGAGGCTCATTCTTTTGACTGTAATCGGTGGTCGCAAATCGGTGCCTCAATTTCCTCAGCAGTAAAGTGGCGATAGTGATACTTTATACCTCTTAGTGTTTTTTAGCGCGTTAAAAGATGCCAAGTGCCTGGCATATGAAAGAGTTCAACAAGTTAGTTGTCCCTGTCATTGTTGAGTCCGTTCTGGGGAATAAGATAGGGGTCAATTGGAGCTATTTTGAGTCCAAAACGAGACATGACCATAACGGGATGAATTTTTTCGTATGACTCATAAACGAGCCCTAGAGGCATTTTTTTTTTTTTTTGCGGTACCGGGGATTGAACCCAGGGGCATTTTACCTCCGAGCTACACCCTTGGCCCTAATTTTTATACTTTATTTTGAAACCGGGTCTCATGAAGTTACGGAGGGCCTCACTAAGTAGCTGAGGCTGGCCGCGAACCTGGATCCTCCGGACTCCGCCTCCCAAGTACTGGGATTACCAGCATGCGCCACCACGCCTGGCCCCCTAGAGACATTTTGCAGGGCTCTGAAACCAGCGTGAAGGATGGCAGTACCCGCATAGGAGCACCTGTCGCTCTTCCTGGTGGCAGTGGCAGCACAGGGCAGTGGGTTGAGACGAACCTGTGCTTCACTCTCATGCACGATGCTCACTCCACACCGATGCGTGTAAATATACTCCTCCTTCCCGGCGCCAAGCCCTCGTGCGTTCTCCCCAGTTACTCTACAGATAGAGTTTCTGCGATGCGCAGGATCTGTTACACACTTTTCCTCGCATTGTCAAAAGCAGCTCCCTGCCTCTGACCTGCCAGATGACATGCCCGTGGGCAGTGACCTGACCCTCTGGACAGGGGAAAAGATCATCTCAGAAAATCCATAGAGATCCTACTGCTGCGGCCTGTGCCCCCGAATCTTTACAGTTCTCCGTGTTAACATATGTACTCTTAACTCAGCCCTTGTTCTGAAAGAGGGATGGTGCTTGGCCAGGTAACATGATGCCCTCTTCCCCCCAGGGTCAAGGCTCAGACCTGGTGGCTTGCTGAACTCTGTCTGAGGTCATGCCCTTACCCTGCAGGAAGGTTCCATGAATGGGCATTAGAGGGACCCCTGGGAGGGCAACTTCCCCCCAGGATGCTGACCTCAGCATCCCACAGGGGCCTGGTCCCAGCTCCTGAGTGACTGCTCTGCAGAGCAGATGCTGGGACAGGCAGGGCAGATGGCCAGACGTTGCCCTCCAATCTATTGTCATCCTGTCACAGAAGGACTCATGATCAGAGAAATCCAGAGTTCTCTTTTACTGTCTTTTCCTCTTTTAATGTGTCTTTCATGAATAGATAGATGAGTGATGAATGGATGGATGGATGGATGGATGGGTATGATATAGTACATAATTGTAGTAAGTAGCTAAATTTGTGAGATTCTTTCTTTCCCTAAACTTTGTAAATCTATAAACAAAAACAATGGGTAAGCCATCATTAAATGGCTACTACTTTTATTGTCATTATCACTTTCATTACTATATTTTTTCTATTCTTCTTCTTTCTTCCACCTCTCAGCAAACATTCACTGAGCACCTATTATATGCCAAGGACCCTGACTTCAATTCAACCTTCCAGACTCCCCTCATGACATCATCATGTCTCAAGTACCCAGGTCTCCTCTCACTGAATTAGTCACCACTCCTCAAACTACCACCCTTTCTTACCTAGTTCTACAGAAGAAAGCTGCTCAGCTCATGGCAGCCAGGAAGCAGAGGGGAGGGGAATCAGACACAGGTACAGTACCTAAGGCCATACCCCCAGTGTCCTTCCAGCCACACCCTATCTGCCTACAGTTACCATCCAGTAACTCCATTCAATTTTTTTTTTTTTTGCAGTACTGGGGATTGAACCCAGGGGTATTCTACCTCCGAGCTACACCCCCGGCCCTATTTTTTATGCTTTATTTTGAAACCGGGTCTCACAAAGCTGCAGAGGGCCTCACTAAGTAGCTGAGGCTGGCCGCGAACCCAGATCCTCCGGTCTCCACCTCCCAACTACTGGGATTACAAGCGTGCGCCACCACACCTGGCTTCCATTCAAATTATTAATCGATCAATGGATTTATCCACTGATGAGGTTAGAGCCCTGGTTCGATTATTTCATCTCTGAACATTTCTGCATTGGCAGCACATAAACCTTTCTGGGGGACATTCCACATCCAACCACAACAATTACCATCGATTTCTGTGGTGGGTTGAATACAAAGTGTTTCACATCATCACCTCACGAAATCTTATAGCTCTGCAAGTTAAACCCATTTTACAGTTGAGGAAGTTGAGGCTTAGAGAAGATAAATGACTTGTCCAAAGCTGCACATGTAGCAAAAAGCAGGGTCTGATTTGAACTGGGTTCATCTGAAGCGGAAGGTCAAGTTCTTGACCACCAAGCTCTAGCACAATTGTCAATCCAAAATGAAGATTTGTGAGGCTTAGGTGTCGCGCCCCCTTCAAGACACACGTCACACCCACACTTCCTAAACCTCCTGCTCTTCTAGCATTGCCCCCCTCCAGAGCTGGGTCCCCTCCACACATTTCTGTGCCTCCTTTTCCCCCAACATTCACCCCTCCTACTCTGACTGACAAAGAAAAATTGACAAGTGCCTGGCCTCTAAGTTGTCCTCATGGGACCGAATGCTTTTCCTACTTGTAAAGCTCTGTCTCCTAATTTGTATTTCCTACATCACACTCTTGTCCGATTTGTAAAATCCCAAGTTCCATATTACCTCTGTCCTTAGAGAAATTCCATGTCATTAACACCAGCTCCACACATGCAAACACCACTTTGTCCTAGAAACGCTGCTGTACCCAGACAACATGACCACACGCCACCCCTCACCGGTCAAGGGAACCAGAAGGGTGGGGGCATCATCTGAGTTCTGAATACTTTTATTATGGCCAATGCGTCATTAATAATTGGAACAAAGGTCTTAATACAGCCTCATTTCTTTTCATTCCAAAAGTGTGCATATTCCTTACCCCTTACTAATGGTGCACTTTTAAAGTAATTCTTTTTCTATTACCCTTTTCAAATGCTCAAATTCCACTGTAAAAAAAAAATAGGTCACAGATTATTTATATTTTTGGGGATGTTCTCAAATAGATTTTTGAGAAAAAAATAATATTGATGCTAAGCACCCCCCCCAAGTATATACTCATTGAGATTGTTGCTCTTCATCCCTTGAGAACATTTCTGTGGCAGAAATCTGAAATCTTGTCCCTTAACTGCGCACATGTCCTTCAAGGAGGTGACAAATATTCAACTTTGGTTGCAAACAGATATAGTCAAGGATGCATTTCTAAGAGTGAATCTGCTCTTGTATTAACTCACTGTGTGTCCTTTAGAGAGTCACATAACTTCTCTGGTGTTTTGTTTGGTTTTGTTCTGCTTCGTTTTGTTTAAGGCGGGCCGGGTTAGATGATCTCCAAGGTCAGTTTGGGCGCTAAGACTCTCCTATGATTGCTCCTCTTTCCCTATTTTTCTATGTTATTCTTGGTGCTTGTAGTTGCCTAAGGCTTCCAGACAAGTTCCATGGGTAGAAGGAACAGAAATGCAATTGTGAGGAGCCATTCAATGGGCTAAGCTGGAGTCCGTTCAGGCCCATTTCGGTGAAGCTGGTGGCACACGTACCCCCCTCCACTGCGGCGTTTATCTACAAGGCGAAAATCTAGCTCCAAGAAACGAAGCTCAATCCCCCAGATGCCTGTCCCTGGGACCCATCAGGGGGACAAAGAGAGAGCCACACAGCCCTCATTAATCCACGTGGAGATAAAAAAGATTAAGCAGCACAGACACTGTGACCACTGGGAAAATGACAGAAATAAAGATCATTACACGCATCTGGTTTTCCAGGGGGAAGAAATGGAGATAAAGCCTTAAATCCTTAATAAGGCTAGAAATTAAAACTGGGATTAACAACACGAAACATTTCTAAGAAGCTGTACGCTCCCGTTTAGGGGTTGCTGGCTGGGTTTCTAGGACATTTTCTATATTGTTAGTTATTTATCACCAGCTTTTCCTCTGGTTGAAAAAAATTGTCATTACTCACTGGTTTCAGGCCCACAGCTGCTCCCTGGACATAACCTGCTTCAAGACAATACTTCTTTTTTTTTTTTTTTTCGGTACTGGGGATTGAACCCAGGGGCATTCTACCTCTGAGCTCCACCCCCAGTGCTATTTTTTATTCTTTATTTCAAAACAGGGTCTCACTAAGTTGCAGAGGGCCTCACTAAGTAGCTGAGGCTGGTCACGAATCCGGATCCTCCTGTCTCAGCCTCCCAAGTACTGGGATTACAAGCATGCACCACCTCTCACCAAGCAATCATTCAGTACCATTTCCAGGAGGTTTCTGCAGGGGCTGGGGGTGGGGGGAGTGTGATTCTCTGAATTTCAATGAAGCTTTGAGGTCCTGTGAGAAGCAAGGACCCCCCCCCTACACACACACACTCACAGAGGTTAGCTAGGGCCACACATCTTGGGCTGGGAGGAAGGAGAGGGGAGGACATAGTCTCCCACCTTTAGATGCTTTGGTTTCTCCCACTATGGTCCCAGTGGATTTCTGGATCCCCAGTGTGTATCCAGAAGGTTCTGCTAAAATGCAGCTAAGGCCACATTGAATTGGGTCCTCTCAAAAAAGAAATGTTAGAATCTTAAACCCCAGGCATCTCTGAATGTGACCTTATTTGGAAATAGGATCTTTACAGAGGTAATCGAGTTAAAATGAGGTCACTGGGTTGGGTGCTAATCCAATATGACTGGCAGCCTTCCACCAAGGGCAAATTTGGACATAGGCACGAGTGAAGGTGAAGTTGGAGGACATGAGGCGTGGCATTCTCCCTGACACAGGTAGAGCGGGACACCTGCCAGCCTGATGGAAAGTGCCAGAAGCCAGGGGGATCCTGGAATAGTTCCTGCCTCAGAGCCCTTGGCTCCCACTCTGCCTACACTTGGTCTTGATGTCTGTTTGGTGTCCCTCTTGGCCTGCAGACATGCTGAGAGTCTTGTGGGCAAAAGAGCTGGAACCAGAATAAGGAGGCTGCAGACTGTGAGAATCTTGAAACCAGGGCCACCCAGGGGCCCTACACTTCCGCAGCACGAGCAGCCAGCGTGGCACACACCATGGCAGTAGACAGTCCTCTGCAGACAGAGGTGCCCGTGGGTAGGAGGGATGACACAGGACACAGAGGAGGCCAGGAGGCCAGAGCAGGAGGAAGAGCAGAGGCCTGGCCTCCATGCACAAGGGAGGCAGGAAGGCATTGCTCACCACCAGCTGCCAGTGGAAAGAGGAGGAAGGAGAGAGAAGTAGGGAGAAACCAACTATTATCTGAAAGAGGTCAAGTAACCTAAAGAAGCTGTTTAAAACCTGAAATTGGGCTGCAAGGTGTACCTCAGTGGTAGAGCACTTGCCTAGTATGTGTCAGGCCCTGGGTTCAATCCTCAGAACCACAAACAAAAACACCTGAAATTACCAGGTCATAATTGAAGTAGTGTCTGAGCCATCTGGGGAGGCCACAAAAAATAGCATACACGGGGTGGCTTAAAGACTCTAGATATTTGTTTCTCACAGTTCTAGGGGTCAGAAAGTCTACCTTTTTCTGTGCCTTCACATTACATTGACTGGGAGAGGGGGGGGAGAGCGAGAGAGCGAGAGCGAGCGAGAGAGAGCGAGAGGAGGAGGAGGAGGAGGAAGA
>PVJS01041931.1:0-17735 GCA_004027185.1 Glis glis
TTTTTGCGGTACCAGGGATTGAACCCAAGGGCGTTCTACCTCCGAGCTACACCCCCGGCCCTATTTTTTATACTTTATTTTGAAACTGGGTCTCACAAAGTCGCAGAGGCCTCACTAAGTAGCTGAGGCTGGCCGCGAACCCGGATCCTCCGGTCTCCGCCTCCCAAGTACTGGGATTACAAGCATGCGCCACCACGCCCGGCTCCAAGTACTCATTTTTAACATGGCAAAAATCATCTTATAGATGCAGAAAAAAGACTGAGAGGTGAAAATGGTCTTAACCAAGAGTTGAGATTCAGAGAAGTGTACTAGCTCACCCCAAATCCCACAGGTCGGGAGCCAGGTTTTCAGATCCCTGCCTCCTTTGACTTCCCCAGGCCCAACAGGCCACATTTTCATAGTAATGTGAATGTAATCTCATTCGCATGTAAGGCAAGGTTAAAGAAAGGAACTGGAATTTATGAGGCAACCGCAAGATTCCCCCCAAAGATGGAAAGTAAGGAATATGCTCAGCACATTTTCTGAAACGTTTCCTGCTTTTCTGGCTTGCAGGCAGCCCAGCAATCACTTTAAAGTACACTGACCTGGTCAGCTTCAGGTAGATGCTCATGGATGCTCTGGCCGCCTCCAGCATGTCATCGTCTTGCTCCATGAAGACCCTAGACAGCCATGCGCAGGGGTCGTGTGATGGCGGGGAGGGCTGAAGGTGAGGCTTTAAGAAGGTCAGTAACTCACACATGAACCTCTGTAAGTCAACTTCAGAAAATGCAAATTTCAAAGTGTAGGCAACAGCTCATGAATACATTATTCCCTTGCCTATGCATAAATGTCTAGTACCTTAAAGTGCACAAGCATAGCTCACATCCTTCGAAAGTCCTGTAAGTTAGGGATTATCTCTATTTGCAAATGAGGAAACTGAGGCTCAATGAATAAAGGGACCTAGAAAGCAGCTAAGATGGTCTATGCTACAACTGCCAAATAACTAATTACAGTATGTCTGTGAAATAAATGTTATGTGATCTCTCGCCAAAAGCATGTACCTAAAGGAGTCGATAACAGAGAGCTTTTCTGCCTGTTCCTGGAGACAACAATACAACAGAAAAAAATAATCTTGTTTTCAAAATAACAACAACAAATTTTTTTTCTTTGGTTTAAAGCATTAAGGAAAGTACTGCTTAATGTTAAGCAAAAAATCAAAAAGGTTCTGGGGAGTTTTAACTGCAATTTAAAACTGAATTATATAATAGACGCCACCTAGTGTTATAAATTGTAACTGCACAGAATTATAACGTTAGTTAACAAAGTGCATGTTAAGTTTGTATCACTTTGAATCTTACTATCATATATAATTACAGTGCACCAATTAGAGTATTTTAAAAAAGCTAAATAATATCTAATTGATACTCAATCCAAACTTTTCATTGAAACTGTAGGCTGCTTGGTAGAGACATTTACTATCATTTTTCTCAAGTGAAACATCTTTCTTCCCCAATATCTACACTGAAAATCATACTTGACAAGGCTTTCTCTGAATGCTTGAGTTAACATCTTAGAAATTATAAGCAATAATTTCATGGTCAATTTAACTTCTCACACATCAGTTTCAATTTAATATCTAATTACCGATAATCTACATAAATAGGTGTACTAATTTTATGAACGTAATAGAAATGAAATATTTTAATATGAATTGACTTCTTTCACTTACTTTGAGATGACTCAAGAGCAACTTTTGTGTGTGTGTGTGGTACTGGGGATTGAACCCAGGGGTATTCTACCTCTGAGCTAAACCCCCAGCCCTATTTTATTTTGAAATACGATCTCACTTAAGTTGCTGAGGCTGGCCTTGAACCTGTAATCTTCCTATCTCAGCCTCCCAAGTACTGGGATTACAGGTGTGTGCCTCCAGGCCTGGCAAAAGCAACATTTTAAAAACCTAAGTTATTTACTATGCTATACACAACTCATTTAGCCCACAAAAAGCTGACATGTTCCTTAAGGAAATTCTAGTTCTCTTTTTTTTGGGGGGGGGGATTTTTCTAAATTATAACCAGCATAATTATATAGCTTAAATTAGTGAAATTTATACTAGTCCTGAGACTTGATATCCCTGAGTTATTTTACTTAATAAACAATTGTACATTACTTTGCATAGAAAAGGAGCTTGGAGATTTACCTTTCATTTTATTTGCTGAGGTACAATTTTGAAACTTGATTTCTAAGGATTTCATTGTAACTAAGCTTGCTGCTCTGAGGATCACGTGATCTGGACCAGAGATAAGCCTGCATCCAGGCGGACCCTCATCGCCTCCAAAGCAGGAAGGTTTCCCATGAGCAGACAATGTCTCCAACAACCCCAGATCCACCGCTCGTAAAACAGCACTAGCTAAAGCCAACAAGTCCTCGTCTAAATGATGGTCCGGTGACATCGAGGCAGGCAGAGATCCGCGACAGAGGTCTTCGCCCACTTTACAGAGAAGGCACTTTTTGATGAATATGATCAGCTTCCTTTTGACAAAAGCAGGAACAGGCCAGGTAAGAACATCTAGCACACAAGAAGGTTTCAAAAATAAAATCCTCTGGCTCTTGAAATGTGCCATCAGGTAGATCCTGGAGGTTATGAGAAGTTCAAGTAATTCCAGGAAACACACCAAGCTGTTTATTATTTTAGGAGGATCCTCACAGTTTTCAAAATGCTGAGAAAATAAGGAACTGTAGAACACTCCAATCATAGCATCCAAAGGAGTCAGGAACTGTTTTAGAATTTCTGCAATGATAAAAATCATAATTACAAACAATAGGGACAACAAAACCTTTAAGACACAATTTTGCAATTCAGTTTTTCTAAGTATCACTTTTATAAGATGAAAAGATAGGTTTGGAATGTTCACTTCTAGCATGGACAAATGAGTGTGGAGTACCAGCCAATACCACGTCAACATTGATTTGCCACATCCCACTAGCAGCAGACTCTACGAGGAATGGACACAATGTGGAAACACTTTAAGATTCAAGACAGCAGAAGCAAAGTAAGTTGAGTGAGACGACAACTGTTTTTGGAGAATGTAATTTATACCTGTTTTTTCTGAACATGTGTTTTTAAAGATTTCTTTTATGACAACTGTAACACTCCAGAGGCAATGTGTTACTTCACCACTCTCCGAGTATTCAGAAAGATTTGCTTGGCAAAAAGCAATCCAGGAGTTACTTAATGTTATCTGTAAGAAAGAAAATAAAAACTGTAGTTATGATACAGTGTTTTCTTTATAATTAAAAATTACCTATAACACACAATGCAATGGTATACAACATTGTTTGCTTAAGAGAAGCATAATAACATTTGATTAAGAAAGAAGGAACTGAAATATCCTAATATTCTTTAAGTCAAGAAATTCAAGCCAAGCCGGGCATGGTGGCACATGCTTGTAATCCCAGTATTTGGGAGGCTGAGACTGGAGGATCCGGGTTTGCGGCCAGCCTCAGCTACTTAGTGAGGCCTGCACAACTTAGTGAGACCCCTGTCTCAAAATAAAGAATAAAAAAAAAATAGGGCTGGGGGTGTAGCTCGGAGGTAGTATGGCCCTGGGTTCAATCCCCAGTACCGCAAAAAAAAAAAAAGAAAAGAAAGAAATTCAAGCCAAGCCGGGCGTGATGGCTCACGTTTGTCATAACAGTATTTGGGAGGCTGATACAGCAGGATCACAAGGCTCTCTGCAACGTAATGAGACCCTGTTTCAAAATAAAAAATACAATAGGGCTGGGAGTGTTGCTTAAAGGTTGAACGCCCTTGGGTTCAATCCCTGGCGCCAAAACAAAAAGAAAAGAAATTCAAGCCAGGCATGGTGGCATGTTCCTGTAATCCTGCAGCCTCCAGCCTCTGCTCAGGTCTTGACTGCAGCTTCAGGAGAGACGCTGGTATAGAACCACCCGGCGGAATAACGCCGGATTCCTGACCCTCGGAACCCGGGAGATAATCAATGTTTGTTGCTTTAAGCCGGAAGGCCTGGGAGCGATTGGTTACACAACAGCAAATAACTAATAAACCCGTCCCATATTATCTTGTGTCATTAAAAGAAATTATTTATAGTAAACCTGTGAAAATGGGGTTGGTCTCAAGCAGAGGTTCCTAAATCTTTTTTCTGGGGCAGGAGTGGGGGAAGTCTACATACTCCTTTGAGAAGATAAAGTTCTGAACTCTGATGTGAGACCCACCTCTTAAGGTTAAGAATCCAACTTATTATGATCTATAAGATATTTAAGACTGTACTCCTTGACACAAGCCACCATAATATTATTCTAATTTTAGGTTTTTGTGAATTTACACCTTATTATATGAACAAATATTTTATTAATAGAAGTTCCTGAAGGGGTAAAATCAAATGGTAAGGGATGACTTTAAAGACACCATAAGAGAAATAATAATGTAATTTGATTACATATCTTACCTTTTCTCTCAACTGGAAATACAGAAGCAATGCCAGGCACTGTGCAGCCATATGAGACAATAATTTGTCTGAATTTTGGAACATGCAGATCTATAGGAAAACAGACACATTGAATCACTTCTGAGGAAGGTTTTAAAAGCTCGTTCTTTGAAAAATGACAAATGGCTTACCAATTGAGAATCAATGTCAGCTGACTGCAGCAGAGTTTTAATCACGTCTCTGTATTTCTCTTTCGCGAGGCTCTCAGTTTCCAGGGACCATATCCTGGTTACCATCACTTTGATCACAGTTAACTGCAGGAGCACCCTATCTTGGGTGCTGCTCATCTGAGAGCACTTCATACGCCCTGGTGCTCTGGGCACGGGGGTCATCTTGATGGAGGATGCCTGATGCTGGCTGGGTGCATGATCAGCGCTCGGCCATTCTAAGGAGGGGGCTACAGAGCAACACTCATCTGAAAGTGCTGGGTTAAGATAGAAGACGTAATCATGGCTGTCATTCTCGAGCGTGGCTCCGAGAAGGACTTTCTTGTATAACTGTTCTAAAGCTTCACAGAAAGCCTTCATTATGATTTCCAAAATGTATTTCCAAAATGAAAGAAGGCCGAGGACTCCAACTTGTAAATACTGATCTCTTAGAGATGTGATGGATATCGAAGAGGTTTCTTTGGGGAAGCCTAAAATAGGAAAAGCAACTTTAAAATTATGAGTTATTAGGGAAAGACAACTGTATCCACTTAATCACTAAGTCTCAAGGTAGAGGTAATGCTAGTTGTTGAATTTCTTTTTTTTTGCGGTACTGGGGATTGAACCCAGGGGCATTTTATCTCCGAGCTACGCCCCCAGTCCTATTTTTTATTCTTTATTTTGAAACAGGGTCTCACTAAGTTGCGGAGGGCCTCACTAAGTAGCTGAGGCTGGCTGCGAACCTGGATCCTCCGGTCTCAGTGCTTGGGGCACTGGGATTACAAGCATGTGCCACCACGCCTGGCTATAGTTGTTGAATTTCTAATATGGAAAATTACAATAAGAACATTACTTTAAGACTATAACAATAAGCTGGGTGCTGTGGCACATGCCTGTAATCCTAGTACTCAGGAGGCAGGGATAGGAGGATCACAGGTTTGAGGCCAGTGTGTGGTAACTTAGCGAGACCCTGTTTCAAAATAAAAATAAAAAAGGGCTGGGGGTGTAGCTCAGAGGTAGAGTGCCCCTGGGTTCAATCCCCAGTACCACACATAGACACAGAAAGACTGTAACAACAAAATGTATGCTTTCCATACAGATGTAAGAGCATAAAATTCTTTGTAATTTTGTTTTCCTCTAACATTTTTCAGCGGGCTGCCAGGGTTTCTCAGCCTGGGCTCTGGTGACATTTACAGCCAGATTACTCTGCGGTGGGGGAGCTGTTGGGCATTGTAGGATGCTTGGCCACATTCCTGACCTCTACCCTCCACATGCCACAGCGCTCCCAGCCTCACCCACCAGACTCTGACAACCCCAAATGTCTTCTGACATTGTCAAATGCCCACTGGGGGCAAAAGTCGCCCCAGTTCAGAACCACCGGGGTAACTCCAATTCAACGTATCGATGGAATTCGGAAGTTACTACATGGTCAAACTATGTTGTATAGCTATGGTTGATAGGATTATATAGGATTACATGATAACAGCAAGAACCCTTGGTTATCACTAAATTAAAAAAAATAAATGCCATCCCAAGAAAAAGATAAGGTGTGAAGCAAAAGCATTCCAAACCTGAGCAAATTGTATTTGTAACTAGATGCAAATTTAGACATTCTAAATGTCCAGGGCCCTCTGACATGATGGGGACCAGGAAGAGTGGGGGGGGGACATTTAGGGCCAGACAGGGCATTTAAAGCAGACAATATGGGCAATCACTGATGGATCAATAGCAGAGGAAGATGTGGTATATAGACTTTGGTGTAAGCAAAAGAGACACATGCTGGGGCCTCTCAATGCTCTGCTCAGCGCAGCCCTGCGCCTGTCATTCCTTTGGGCGAGTTATGCTCCTTAACTGCAGATAACTGATAGCAATGCAAATAATTCTTATATTCTGTAGACATGCAAATAATTGTCTGGCAGAGGGTCAACCCTCTCACTATGGGAAAAGTCAGTTTTGCTTCCATTTGTAAACATTTTAATATTCCTCTACTCCATATAAATTCATGTTTCTCTTACTTCTTCCTGAAACGGGTTGACATCTGCCTCATTCCCTCATGAATTAATGAGTTAAACAAAATCTCTGATATGTGTTCACTTTATATGGGTCATGATTTTGTCCTCGTAACACATACCCTTTAGCCAGGCTCGGTGGTGCATGCCTGTAATCCCAGTACTTGGGAGGCTGAGGCAGGAGGATCACAGGTTTGAGGCCGGCTTCAGCAAGTTAGTGAGGCCCTCAGCAATTTAGGGAGACCCTGTTTCCAAATAAAAAATAAAATAGGGCTGGGGTTGTAGCTCGGAGGCAGATCACCTCTCGGTTCAATCCCCAGTAACACTGAAAACAACAACAAAAACACCCCACACCTTCTAACAAAATCTTCCCTTCTCCACCTGGATCCAAGTATAAATTCTTAACCTCCTTCCTATTTCCTAACCCATTCTTAACCTCCTTTCTCAGAGGAAGAGACTTTAAGGGGTGACCACTCATACTGAGCTTCACTTCTAAGTGTGGCCCACTGACCTAGCCTTCATCTTCAACCTCTCCCCCCTGGCTTCTTCCCCTTATTTAGCATCTAAGGAATTTCAATAGCTGAACACCCTGCCTGTTGCAGTCCTCTAGTGCAGGAATTAACAGAAGAAACCTATGCATTTTAAAATTATGGACAGATCTTTTGACAAGTTTTCTCTCCTGTTTTCAAGCTTCTGTGTGCATCCTGCATGTTTTATTAACACAGATATTGGTAATCCTGTTCCATCTGACAATGTTTAACCTTACCCCTGCTTCTAGAAAGCAGCTATGGTTAGGAAGCACTGCACCCCTTGTATTCCAAGAAAGAGCTAACCAGAAAGGCCCATCTCATGTCCATATTTCCAGACAGGACCTCCCTCTACCCTCCCTCCATGACTGACTCCATAGTTTTTCTTTTTTACTTTTTGAGACAAAAGTCTATATTGCTCAGGCTGGTCTTGAACTTGAAATCCTCCTGCCTTAGCCTCCCAAGTAGCTGGGGTTACAGGTGCAAGCCACTGTAAAACCACCATAAAACCCCCTTTCTCCCTCCTCTCTGGGAGGTTCCCACTAGTGAACATTCTCCCTATTGCCAGAGCCTGAATAAAACCAGCCTCTTAACTGCCTGGCATAGTTTGTCACTTACACATCAGAAACTGCTGGTCATGCTCTACTTCAAAGTCTAATTCCATCATTTTTCTTTATGTTTTAGTTACAACGATAATACTTCATGTCAACGAAACTACTGACATTTTAAAATAGAAACCTTTAGGCTTTAACTAATATCATATGCTTGACTCTATTATTAAAATTTCTGTGACAAATGGAATTATTTTTATTTCAATGTTACAGAAATAAAAATATTTCTAATGATATTTCTGTGGGTCATATGTCCTTAAATTCTACCACAAACGAGAATGAAATTGTTATTTGACCATTTCTAAAAATAAAAAGGGCCGTTTAGTACATTTAGCCATCTTGGCATACCAATTAACATGAATGCCAGTAAATGAACATTTCAGGGGGAAAAAGACCGGGCTTCTATCATGGTACAACCCAGTGGTTGTGAGAAAGAAATCAGACTGAAAGATTGCAAATTCTAGATTAAGAAATACAGATCCAAATGGACCCTTTAACATGGAGTCACAACTGCCTACGGGCCAGGCAGATAACAAATGAATGAGGATGACAGGTGTGAGGCTGCCTCTTTTGGGACCAAACATAAATCCTCCTTAGTGACATTGCCTTTAAAATAGTTAGCCGGGCATGGTAGCGCACGCTTGTAATCCCAGTACTTTGGGAGGCGGAGACCGGAGGATCCGGGTTCGTGGCCAGACTCATCTCTCTCTGTCTCTCTCTCTCTACTTAGTGAGGCCCTCCGCAACTTCGAGAGACCTGGTTTCAAACTAAAGTATAAAAACTAGGGCCGGGAGGGTAGCCCGGAGGTAGAACGCCCCTGCGTTCAATCCCCGGTACCGCAAAAAAAAAAAAAAAAATAGTCATGCTGGCCAGGCATGGTGGTGCACGCTTGTAATCCCAGTACTTGGGAGGCTGAGACAGGAGGATCGCAGGTTCGAGGACAAGCTTGACAAACGTAGCGAGACTTTGAACAACCTAGTGAGACCCTGTTTCAAACTAAAAAATAAAATAGGGCTGGGGTGTGGCTCAGAGGTAGAACTCCCCTGGATTCAATCCCCAGTCCCCCCCCCCACACACACACAAAATAGTTATCCTTCATCTAAACAAATGCCTGTGGGTAGTCTGTTGAAAATTGAAAACATCACCCTGAAACCCATCAAGATGTATGATTACAATGCACCAATAAAAAAAATTATTAACAAAAGGAAAAATTGAAAACAACTCCTCCTCCTCTTCTTCTTCCTCCTCCTCCTCCTCCTCTTCTTCTTCTAAAGCAATTGCATCATTAAACAAAAGGACAAAACCTGACAAGACAAACTAGGGGGACGAAGTGTCTGAGCTTGGCACATGGCCAGCTGCATCACCGTGCTGGCCTGGAGAAAGGCGGACCCTTCAGACTCCAAGTTTGTAAGAGACACGAGCAAAGCGGGGCGTCTTGGGAGGGGCACTCCGGGTGCTGGGTGGCTTGGACGCTGTCTACACATGGTCAACAGGAGAGGGCTGTCTAGCCTGTGAATGAGCGCTGTATCTCTTGGTGTTTACAAAATATGCCTGTTGGCAGAGGACAGGAGACTCGCACTCCTGGAGGCCTACGGGGGTACCCACTACAAGAAACGTAAAGTTCAGTCTCCAACGGGGTATTGGTTCTAGGATCCCTCACGAATACCAAGATCTGCAGATGTGCAAGTCCCTTAAATAAAATGGTGCTGTATTTGCCCCTAACTTACCCCCATCCTCTTATATGCTTTAAATCATCTCTAGACGACTTGTAATATCAAATGCAATGTCAACAGTTGTCATACTGTGTTGTTTAGGGTATAATTACAAGAAAAAAAGGTCACTTTATGTTCAGTACAAACACAAATCTTTTCAATCTGAGGTTGGTTGAGTCTGCAGAGGTGGAAACTGCAGATACAGAGGGCTGATTGCATAAAGTTTGTGTGAAGCTTCTTTTATTTTTCAAGTACTATAAACTCTTTAAATTTTGCATCCTAAACCTAACAGGACCACCTGTGTTTTACTATGAAAACAACAGACTTCCTACCTATCTTTATATAAAATTGATGCTTTAGGAATAATAATTGCTAAATTTTATTGAGTGCCTATTATGTACCAAACACTGTTCTGAGTCTCCAAGTGAACTTCCCAACCTCAGGAGGTGTCACTTAATTATCATAACATTTTGTAGACAGGGAACTAAGGCACAAAGAGATTGAGTCACAGAGCTAGTTAAGTAGCACAATCAGGACTTAAAGCCAAGAGTGTGGAACTTCAGAGCAGGTGCCCTCCACCATGCTGCTCAAGCACTCCTCAGACTCCGCTGGTGCCCGAAGCCCAGAACAATAGGGGAACAGAGACCCTTGGATAACCTTCCTAAGTGGAAGCATTTACTTGCACAACCTAATCTTGGGCCTTCTCTTCTCCCATAGCACCAAACAACAGAGTACCAATCCTCAGAATCATTTTCACATGCAGCACAAAACCTAAAATCAAGGTCAATTCCTATATATCCTCCCAATACAAGCCAAGATTAAATTAAAAAAAAATATTCAGCAACCAAAGGCTGGAACATTAATCAGGATACCCAGGTGATGGAGTTTTTATATTAAATGACTTTTAGTAGCTACACCAAACCCAGCAACGCCTCATGAAAAGTTGAACTATCCACTGATCTTACTTTGGTATCAGGTCCTCAGCGGTTTAAAGGCACTGTGAATATGAGTGAGTGAGATTGTGATTATAATTAGGATAATTTCAACCTTTTACAAAAATTAACTCAACATGGGATATGGATGTCAAAAGTGAAATTATTCCTTTAGAAAAAAGTAGAACGAAATCTTTGGGATCTAAGCCTAGACCTAGAAGCCTTGACCTAGAAGCAAGATTATAAAAGTAAAATTGATAAATTAAACTTTAAAAAATTAAAAACTCTTGCTTTATGGATTATCCTATTAAGAGGATGAAAAGATAAGCTACAGACTGACAAAAAATATATGCAAGCCGCATATCTGACCAAAAGGTAGTACCTAATATGCACAAAAAACTCCCGAAGCTCAATATTAAAAATAATTCAATTAAAAATGGGCAAGAGATATGAACAGACATTTCACTGACGAGGGTACAGAGATGGCAACTAAACACATGAAAAGATATTCAGCCACGTTAGACATTAGGGAAATGCAAATTCAAACTACAGTGAACCACCACTCTTAGAATAGCTAGAATAGCCGGGTGTGGTGGCGCACCACGTAGTTGGGAGGCTGAGACAGGAGGATTGCAGGTTCGAAGCCAGCCTCAGCAACTTAGTGAGACCCTCAGCAATGTAGTGAGACCTTGTTTCAAACTAAAAAATAAAATAGGGCTGGGGTGTAGTGCAGAGGCAGAATGCCCCTGGGCTGAATCCCCAGTACAAAGAAAAAATAAAACTCCAGAGAGAAACAGACTAAGTACTGTGTGCATGTATGTTTCTATCACGTTGAACCTCATTAAGATGTACAATTACAATGCACCAATGAAAGTATATTAAAATATATTTCTAAGTAAGAAATAGGTAGAGCTTCGAAGTCTATTCATTAGAAAATACTCATCACTCAATTTCAAAATCATCAAAGAATAAGTTGCTAGTAATTTTATTCTTCTTTCTATATGAAAAAAAAGTGTTGCTACTTCTTTTAGGTTTCTTTAGTTTAAATTCAGAAAACACAAAAATATTTTCTTTCCTTCCTTCCTTCCTTCCTTTCTTCCTTCCTTCCTTCCTTCCTTCCTTCCTTCCTTTCTTTCTCCCCTGTGGTGCTGGGGATGGAACCCAGGGCCGTCCTACCCCGAGCTATACCCCCAGCCCTATTTTATTTTCTTGGTTTGAAACAGGGTCTCACAAAGTTGCTGAGGGTCTCGCTAAATTGCTCATTGGGGCTATGGCATTTTCCCAATGATTTTCCCTTTTTCTACTCAAGGAATAAACTCAGTTCTGGTTGAGTAAGGGTTTTATGAATTAAACTTCATAAATATTTATCCTGAATTACTTCACTTAAATATTGTACGATTCATGGTTCTATTTTTGTGAATTTGCTAAGTGAATGGGAAATGATGTCCACTAAAGCCTAATCAATATTAACTTGTTAAAAATACTCTGGCCGGGCGTGGTGGCGCACACTTGTAATCCCAGTACTTTGGGAGGCAGAGACCGGAGGATCTGGGTTCGCGGCCAGCCTCAGCTCTCTCGTTCTCTCTCCCTGTCCCTCTCTCTCTCTCTCTCTCTCTCTTTAGTGAGGCCCTCCGCAACTTCGTGAGACCCGGTTTCAAAATAAAGTATAAAAAATAGGGCCAGGGGCATAGCGCAGAGGTAGAACGCCCCTGCGTTCAACCCCCGGTACCACAAAAAAAAAAAATATTCTGTAGTCTAGGGCTGGGTGTGCAGCTCGGTGGTCGAGTGTTTGCCAAGCATACTTGAGGCCCTGGGTTCGATCCCCAGCAGAGCAAACAAAACAAAAACCAAAAAGCTTCTGCAATCTAAACTGCTTTTAAATCAATGTAAAGTTGTGGTTTAAGAATTAGCACATTTGATAGCAAAAATTCAATAAAGCAATTTAGGATTATCTAGTAGTACACTGTGAAATTCAGATGATATGATGTTACTTAGTTATGACATAATTATATCTCTCAATCATTTGAAAAACTGTTGTAACTTGAACAGAGGATTTTACATTTTTTTTCCTGTGCTGGGACTCGAACACCAGGGCTTTGAATATACTAAGCAAATACTCTACCACTGAGCTATAGTCCCGACCCAGCAGGACTTCAAGCGAAAAACAAATGGCCAGAAATATGGAAGAGCTGACAATAAGCAGACAACTCGGTGGCCAGGCCCCTCACCCAGAACCTCTTATACCCTCATCTCTCGGATGAAGCCGCATTCAGCAAATACACTGACTGAGCCGCGTGGGTGCTGAGGCTGCTGTAAGACTGTGTTCTCCATAACTATACACACTTACTCATTTCTTTCTTTCCTCCTCTTTAATTCTTTTTGAAGTTTAAAACTGCTTCATTGTGTGATTAGTAAATGTTATAAAGCTGAATTTATAAATTACATTCAAACTGTTAAAAAATAAGTCAGCAAATTTAAAGACTGAGTAGGCATTTTGTGTGTGTGTGTGCGCTGTACTAGAGTCTGAACCCATAGTCTTGCACATGCTGGGCGAATGCTCTTCCACTGAGCTACAGCCCCAGCCCTTTTTAAAAATTTGCTTTGAGATAGGGTCTCACTCAATTGCCCAGGCTGGCCTCAAACTTGCAATCTTCCTGCCTCGGCCTCCTGAGTAGATGGGATTACAGGTGTGCGCCACCATGTCTGGCTCTTAATAGGTTTCTATTAATGATCCATGAATTGGGCTGCATCTCATCTAAAGATTTAGAAAAGGTGTTCCAACGAGCTGAACAGCAGAGGTGGGCTTTATTGGCAGAAAAGCAAAGCAGTAAACAAAAAAAACAGATGGAATGTATTCAAAGCCCTGGGGTTCAGTCTGTTACTCTTCTTATTGAATTAAAACAGAGGAGACATCCTTCTAATGCTGGCTCAAGCACACTGGGTCCCTTCAGATTGTTGCTGCAAGTCTCCTGTTTTGTTTACTTGCAATTTAGAAAACTGGCCTATTTCAGAGTTCAGCTCGATTACTGGCATCTAAAACAAGTGACTCCATTCTGGCTTGGTCTGGTCTGTTACAGAGCCCAGCACACCTGCTTAGTTCACAACAGCGGCCTCCTGTGCACTGGAGCACTACTGTTAAGATCATTTGAAAATCACTGGATAGAGCATTCCTAAAGCCTCTTGCAATTGTGCAAGTCTATAATCTGAAGAGTACAGAAGACACGGTGCAGCGACCAAGCTCCCAGGAAGAACTTCCTTGGGAATCACTTTAGGCAGAACATACGGATTGAGTCTAGAAATTCACAGCGCGAGTATTTTTGACTTTGTCAGATGTTTTTAAAAAGTAAGGTACAAAAATAAAGGTGGGCCAGCTACTCAGCAGGCTGAGGCAGGAGGATGCCAAGTTCCAAGGGTAACACAGTGGGACCCTAGCGCAACAAAGATTAAAGACAAGGTCTTTGAAATGTTTTCCACACTTCCTGGGATGTTATTTTGTTTTTATAATAAATCAGGAAGAAGTCATGGTAGAGTTAAGAGAACAAAAGTGACTAAAATTTAATACCATTTAATACCAAATAGTATTCTAATTATTGCATTAGAATCAAAATGGTGTCTAATTATACTTCAACTATCTATTTTAAGGAGGGGGGAAATGTGAAGATTTGGAATTATGAAATATGATTGAGAAGAATATGGGATTAAAAATAAAAAAGTTGATCAAAAAATTGAAAGTTGTACACCCCAAATATGTAGTATCTTTCAAAAGACTTTTTTTAGGAAGGGTTACCTTATTATAAATAGAATATCATTGTTCCAGATTCCTGTTGAAATTTCTCTTTTGGAATTGCTTGCAGAGTTCGGCAAATGTTCTTTTGAATATATAACTACATAGCTATACTTTCTAGAAGGATTTAATTTCAAGAAACAACCAAAAATGATGAAAAACTTCTCAAATGATTTGTAACCTGGCTCTCACTGAAATAAAACTTTTATATTTTCTAATCTAAGCAAACGGTTAGTAAAGATGTTCTAAGAATTTTCATTTTCTGAAGAGCTTTACACAAGAGAAAGAAGCCTTTGGGACTCCCCAGATGTGTGGCATTAATTTAATCATTAATCCATAATGTTTAAGTAAGTTCCTTGTCTACCATATGCAAGGGTTCTATACTTTATTTATTTATTTAAATTTATTTTTTGCGGTACTGGGGATTGAAACCAGGGGCATTCTACCTTTGAGCTACACCCCCAGCTCAATTTTATTTTTTTATTTTGAAACAGGGTCTCCCTAAATCGCTGAGGGCCTCACTAAATTGCTGAGGGTGGTCTTGAACTTGCGATCCTCCTGTCTCAGCCTCCCAAGTCCTGGGATGACAAGTATGCACCACCACGCCCCACTGGGTTCAGACTTTAAAGTGCACCATTTTATTCTCTTCTCCTTACAGGTCTGTGTGTTTTTGCCACTTACAATTTCATCTGGAATTCCTGGACACAGAGGCAATTTCCTTACAGGAAAAATAGGTCTATGTTCATACAGATAATAACTGTGCAGTTTTTCTATTAAAAATACTTCTGTCTTTTTCTAAATACACACTAATCTTTGACAAGTCAATCTCTCTTAAAACTCCTTCTCCCTTTCTGGAGGGTCCTTCTGAAGTCAGCCTTGCTGGGAGTCTCTTAAATGTTGGGACCTTTAAATGTTTGGTCCTCTCTATCCTTAGAACAAATGGCCTTTCAATGTCTTTAGTTCTTTTTTTTTTTCGGTACCCGGGATTGAACCCAGGGACATTCTACCTCTGAGCTACACCCCCGGCCCTATTGTTTATCCTTTATTTTGAAACCGGGTCTCACGAAGTTGCAGAAGCCTCACTAATTAGCTGAGGCTGGCCGCAAACCCAGATCCTCTGGTCTCAGCCTCCCAAGTACTGGGATTACAAGCGTGCGCCGCCACGCCCAGCTTTTAGTTCTTACCTCCACAGTTACGACCTTGCTCGTCTCTGGGTTCTATACAGATCCTTCTTGACTTACGATGGTGGTACGTTCCATCAAGTTGAAAATGCATTTAATACACCTAACCTACTGAACATTACAGCTTAGCCTAGCCTACTTTAAACATCCACTTCCTTCTGGAAAATGTTGTTACATTCCTTAAGATAACGTCCAAGTCCTCTAAACATGGCCTCACAGGCCATCTGAGATCTGACTATTGGGGTCTTCTCACTTCTGTGCCCACAAACCAAGCTTCAGGTCTTGTGTGAGGTCCTTGGACACTCTGCACTTTAGAGATTCCCAGGGTTTGTACAGCCCACCCTTTCTCACTAAATCATACGCAACCTTTTCCCACCCACCCTCAACCTTCAACTTGGAAACCATGGGCCCCAGAGAGCCCTCGATGAGGCCCAGGATCAGGATCAGGCAGCCCTGCCAAATGCTCCTTCAGTCAGTACCACAATATGCATGTCAGTGTTGTCCTCAACTGTTCTCTAGTTTACTTCCCTCCCACACTTGACTACGTCATGGTAGTCAAGTTTGCCCACATAAGTATAGGTAGCTCATGTGGCATGTACCAAACAAGTATCCCCCCTCCTTTTTGTGGTACTGGGAATTGAACTCAGGGGCATTCTACCTCTAAGCTACATCCCCAGTCCTACTTTAATTTTTATTTGGAAACAGGGTCTTGCTAAGTTGCTAAGAGCCTGGCTAAGTTAGTGAGGCTGACTTCAAACCTGTGATCTTCCTGCCTCAGCTTCCCAAGTACTGGGATTACAGACGTGTGCCACCATGCCCAGCCAAACAAGTATTCTTGAATAAATGAACGAGTGTAGAAGAAAATAGTAAGGGGAAAAATGAATGCTTATGACCCTCACCTGCCACAAAATATCTTAATATATCTTATTACATAAATGTGGTTGCTATGTTAAAACATTTTCTTCATATATAATAAAATAGGGCATTTTTTTCCCCTTAGGACATTGGTGGTGATCAAATGTCTGGTGTATTGGGTGACCTTGGTCAGAGACAACAGCAGTAACCCAGTTCCCCACTACAGTCTTCTCTACTGAGTAGCTAAGGATCTTTTCAAAACATAAGAGACTATAATTCCCCTGGCATTGCATATAAGGTCTGGCAACATCTGTAGCCTGCCCCAGACATTCTAATCTTTTTGGTACTGGGGATTGAACCCGGAGGAATTCTACCTCCAAATTATACCACCCCAGCCCTTTTTATTTATTTTTTAACTTTGAAACAGGGTCTTGCTAAATTGCGGAGGCTAGCCTCACATCTGAGATCCTCCTGTCTCAACCTCCCAAGTACTGGGACCACGCGGCCAACCTCCTCATCTCAATCGCGGATCCTTCTTCCATTACTCATTGCTTCAGCTACGGCAGCATCGGAGGCTTTGCACGTTTGAGTCACTCTACCTGCATATTTCTTCCTCCAGATTTGGCATGGCCAGCTCTTAGACTGCTGCTCAAATACCGCTTTCTCAGAGACCTACCTTTCCTGACTGCCTAAAACAGCCCGTCACATCCTAGTCAAACTCGATCTCACTATTTTGTTTGATTTTCTTCGCATAGACTATTCCTGATCATTGTGTGTTTGTCTCTCTTGATAAAACGAAAGCGCAAGCGATTGCATTTCTCTCGATCACTGTTCTCTCCCCGACTACTAGAACAGCGTCTGGCAGTAAACACTTGCTAAATAAATAAATGCATTTAATAAGCGCTTCTTAATACGCCCATCTCCCAGTCTCCCGTTCCCTTCATTCACAGGTTCCGTGAGGATCCCTGTCCTTGCAGGAGAGTCCCCGAGCCGGCTTCGCGATCTCCAGGACAGTGGTCTCTTCCTCATCCCTAGCCTGGTAGCTAACGGGGTCTCAGCCCTACAGACTCACCAAGAACCAGACATTCGCTTCTAAGAAGAGCGGAGGCAAGGTGGCGGGACAGGGCCACCCACTTCTCGCTTCCCGGAGACTGTGCCGCCTCTCCAGCCCGCGTTCCAGCTCCTCAGTCTGCTGCACACTTGCCTCTGCAGCCGCCCAGTTCAACAAGCGCTGGGAGTCACCTGCTCGGGAGCTGGCTCAGGCCACTCTGCCTTCGCACCTCCATTCCCGTCCACATCTGCCCCCTCCGGGCCACCGTAGTTCGCGGAAAGCGCGACCGCGCCCCTCCCTACGCATGCGCAGAGGCCCCCCTCGCGCTACCGCGTCTCCTAGCAACCGCTTCGAGTCGCCCTGCCAGGGGCGGAACCTCGGAAGCCGCGGCGGGGAACCCGAGGGGAAGTGAGGGGGACCAATCGGAGGCGAAGCCCAGCCCC
>PVJS01041932.1:0-17736 GCA_004027185.1 Glis glis
AATTGGCTGATCTGCCCCTGCTTTTGGTGGGAAAAGAAGACTATTGGTTAAGTGAGATAAGAAACAAGGGATAATAATTCTTATAAAAATTGTGTATGTTCAAAAGGCCTCAGTGCCTTACTTTCAAGGCACTCCACTGCGTCACCTCTGGCGTAGTGCTTTGCTTACTCTGTCCCCCGTTTCTCTCTGTAATAAAAAACTTTGTTCAAGCTTGCAACAGTAGTTCTGGCTAACTTTTTCTAAATTAGCTAAGAACAAGAACCCGCGGCATCGCTCCAAACGGTAACAAAGAAGTTGCGGAGGGCCTCACTAAGTAGCTGAGGCTGGTCGCGAACCCGGATCCTCCGGTTTCCACCTCCCAAGTACTGGGATTACAAGCATGCGCCAGCCACCACATCCGGCTCATGATGGTACTTTTAAGTTGAGACCTGAATGACAAGAAGGGGCCAGCACATGATGCTCTGCACCCCAGACAGAGGACACGGGTAACATACAAAGGCCCCAGGCCTGAAGGCAGTGTGGCTGGAGAAGACCACAGACAAAGAGGTAGGCAGCTGGGTGTGGTGGTACACGCTTGTAAACCCAGTACTTGAGAGGCTGAGACAGGAGGATTGCAGGCTCCCGGCTAGCCTCTGCAACTTAGTGAGGCCCTCAGCAATTTAATGAAACTGTTTCAAAATAAAATAATAAAATAGGCCTGGGGGTGTAGCTCAGCTGTAGAATGCCTCTGGGTTCCATCCCCAGTACAAAAAAAAAAAAAAAAAGGTATGCAGGCTAGAACCTGGAGACTGGGCTTGTTTATTCTCAGATCCAGTCCTTTCCCTTCCCCTGTTCAGCTGGGATGGCAGGAACTGGCCCTGTGGCCTGAGCTTCCACTGGGTTCAGTCAAGAGGAAGTACTATTGGAGATTAGAGGAGTCAGCAAGGAAGAAGCAGGGGGTTTTCTCTGTACCTTCTTCTCTTTGCCTTAGAATAAACAGCTAAGATCTGCCCTGCCTCCAGAAGCTTCCCTTCTGTGACTCCAGCTCTTAATACAAAGGCTTCTTTCTTGTCTAGCTTCAGCCAGGTGACTCAGGCCGCTGGACTCTAATATTAAACACCACCTCCAGCTGGGCATGGTGGCGCATGCCTGTAATCCCTGCTGAGACAGAAGGATCGCAAGTTCAAGACCAGCTTCAGCAACTTAGCAGGACTCTCAGCAACCTAGCAAGACCCTGTTTCAAAACAAAAAATAAAAAGGGCTGGGGGTTGTGGCTCAGAAGTAGAATGCCTCTGGGTTCAATCCCCAGTACCACGAAAAAAAAAAAAAAAACAACACCTCCTCCCTCCCACTGGCTGGGTGCTGGCTTCCTATGGTTTCTCTTCTCTGGGCGGCCACCTGGTTCTCATCTCAGCCTCTCCCATCATCAAGTACCTGCGCTACATTCATTTTGTTTTACTCAGAATAGTTTTTATTTTCCTTCCAGGTACTTTGAAAAAGAAGAATGTGGGTTCAAGTAGAAAAGGACAATTGTTGCGGGGAGGGGGTGGTTCCTGGAGAAATCCAAGGGCTTATGAATATGTTATTCAGTTACAGACTCAACCTCAGCATCTCAGGGAGGGGGTGGCTAGATGTGACCAGTAGAAATTAAGGGCACATCTTTCAACTTAAGGAGGGTCCTGAGGCCCACAGAACTGTAGAAAGAGAAAGGGCTCAAGCAGAGAAGCAGCACGAGGCACTGCAAAGATACTATCAAGGAACATCGTGCCTCAGGAAGGCCATGATAGTCTACTCGGGGGGTTAGAAGGGCCTCTGCCAACCCAGAGACCCTGTGTCATGGTGTGACATAGATAATGCACTGCACAGTTTACCCAGCGCTCCACGCCTCTTATCACTGTTAGTCTCAACACAATCCAATGTAGGAGGCAGAGCAGCATGGCACTGAGGCCAGTAGACAGATCCTGTTAAGGTCCTCCTGCACTAGCAGCCCATTCTGTCGAATGCATAAACATTTGGTTCGTTTGCTGAGGGAAGGTACAGCCTGGTGCTTACATTTTTTAAGTAGAGCCGAGAGGATTTGCTGATTTAGTTGTGGAGGTGAGAGAAAGGGAGGACAGACCTGGGGACACCTCGCCTGGGCTTGATCTTGGCTCTGTCACCTACTGTGGACTTTAAGTACTTAAAGTCCTTGCAGTTCAACTTCATAATGTGTAAAATGGGGGATAATAATAGTCCTTACATCATAGAGGTAGAGAGAGGATTAAATGAGTTAATACTCATCAACTGCTGAGACCACTGCCCGCACAGTAAGCTCTTTGTGATCTTTTTTGCCAGTTCTCCAAACCACAAAATGTTGGTGGGCCCAAAGAGCTCAGGCCTTGGTCTCGCCTCCTCTCTACCCACACGTACTTCCGTGGCTGTGTCTCATCTATTCCTGTGGCCTTAAATGCAAGCTATGTGCCGGTGATTCCCATATTGATTACTCTCCCCCAATGTCAGACTCCTATATTCAAGTACCAATTTGCTACTTCCCGTTAGATGTCTAATATGCATCTCAAACTGAACAAGCCCCAAACTGGTCTTTGTTTTTACTTTTGCTTTTGTAGTACCAGGGATTGAACCCAGGGCCATTCTACCTCTGAGCTATACTCCCAGCCCTTTATTTTGTTTTTGTGGTACTGGCGATTGAACCCTGAGGCATTCTACCTCTGAGCTACACCCCCAGCCCTATTTAATTTATTTTTTATTTTGAAACAGAGTCTCACTAAGTTGCAGAGGGCCTCACAAGGTAGCTGAGGCTGGCCGCAAACCTGTGATCCTCCTGTCTCAGCCTCCCAAGTACTGGTATTACAGGTGTGCCCACCACGCCTGACTCCAAAACTGATCTTGATCTTCTTCCTATGAAACCTGCTCCTCCTACCATCTCTCCTACCTAGTAAAAGGTAATTCTATCTTTCCAGTCACTGAGGCCAAAAACCTTGGGGACATCTGTGATTTCCTCTCTCCCTGACATCCCATATCTCACTGGTCAACAAATACTGTCACCCACACCTTCAGAATATTTCTAAAACCCACCCACTTCTCACCACCTCCCCTGCTACCACCCTGGCCCAAGCCACCATCCTCTCCTGTCTGGATAATTGTAAAGCCGCCTTGCTCCAGTCCATTTTCACACAACAGCCAGAGTTAGTTGGTTAATTTTGTGTGTTGTGGTACTGGGGATGGAACCCGGGGGCCTTCTGCCTACCTCTGGGCTACATCCCCAGCTCGGTTTCATTTTTTATTTAGAATAAATAAGTTGCTGAGAGCTTTGCTAAGTTGCTGAGGCTGGCTTTGAACTTGCGATCCTCCTGTCTTAGCCTTCCAAGTTCAATCCCTAGTAAATCTCTCTCTCTCTCTCTCTGTGTGTGTGTGTGTGTGTGTGTGTGTGTGTGTTTGTGTGTGGAAATGTGCGTCTGTGTCTTCCGTGTACCTAATGAAGACACTAACCCGGACATTCTTTGCTAGCTTTCAGTCTGGAGTTTGGGGTGGGAGCCCGGGGTGATCACCGCATCCTCTGGCACCACACCCTGGCGGCGGGGCTGGGGCGGAGGCGCAGGGGGTCCGGGCTCCCCGCGGGCCGCTCTCCCCCTGCGCGGCGCTGCGCGCTCTCCATGGCGGGCCGGGCGCCCGGGCGGCGGGGCTGGGGCGGAGGCGCAGGGGGTCCGGGCTCCCCGCGGGCCGCTCTCCCCCTGCGCGGCGCTGCGCGCTCTCCTTGGCGGGCCGGGCACCCGGGCGGCGGGGCTGGGGCGGAGGCGCAGGGGAGGCGGGTCCGGGCTGCCCGCCCCGGGGCGGTCCTGGGCTCCCCGCGGGCCCTCTCCCCCTGCGCGGCGCTGCGCGCTCTCCATGGCGGGCCGGGCGCCCTGGCTGGGGCGGAGGCGCAGGGGAGGAGGGTCCGGGCTGCCCGCCCCGGGGCGGTCCTGGGCGCCCCGCCGGCCGCTCTCCGCGCTGCGCGCTCTCCATGGCGGGCCGGGCGCCCGGGTGGCGGCCGCTGGCCCTGGCCCTGGCCCTGGTCCTGGTCCTGGTCCCGGCGCCGGCCCTGGCCGGGCGGACGCCGCGCCCCGCCGAGCGCGGGCCCCCGGTGCGGCTGTTCACCGAGGAGGAGCTGGCGCGCTACGGCGGGGAGGAGGTAGCGGCGCGGCCGGGGAGGGACGGGACCGGGCGGCCTCCTCTGCCCCGGCCTGCGCCTCCGCTCTCCCGGAGCTGCCCTCCAGCCACCTCTTTGCTGGTCGGTGCACAGATATCAGAACTTTTTTGCCTTTAACGTCGGCACCCCTGGGGGCGGCCACTCGGCCTGCTTTCGGGGGAGCGTGGCAGGCCGGGAAGGGAGGCGAGCGGAGGGAGCCGGCCCCCGGGCGCGGTGGGAATTGGGGCTGGGCCAGGCCTGAGCCAGGCTTTCCCTGCACTTCCTTTTCCTGCCTCGGTATCTATCCCCGGCCTCCTCTGCCCACTCCTCCACCCAAGCCCTGCGGATCAGCCCGATCTGGGAGCAAGCGCAGAGGGGGAAACAGAGGTTAGGGACCCCCGCCCCCCAAACACACACTCATGTATCCAGGTCCGGAGGCCTCTGGGAACTCATAACCACCTGCCCATCGGTTGGGGGGCCCAGTGCCATGGCTACTTAGTGCGGGAACAGGATGCTGCGCTGGAGAAGGGATTTGGGGGGCTGGTGTTAGATGGGAAGGTGGGGGCACAGGGTTTGGCGGGGAGAGCATAGTACTGTGGCATTTCAGAGCTGAGGGGAACCAGTGTCCTGCTTTTACAGATGGGGGAACTGAGGCATGCCACCCATCAGTGGTAGAGTAGGAGGGGACCCGATGTCCTCTTGCTGGAACCCTCTGACGGAGGCTCTCTAACCCCTGGATTAACTGGCCTTAGATGGACTAGGGTCTCGAGGGTACTCAGAAACCTGGCCCTTGGGTGTCGCTTTGTAAGAGTTTGATTAGAACCGTGGGTCCATGGAGGCACAGGCAGGGAGACATGACAAGATTGTGACTCGATGTTAAGGGATGCCTTCCTTGGGGCAGCAGAAGGAGCCAGATGTCGCAGAGCCAGGGGATCTGTGCGGAGGAGTTAGCACAGCGGGCCTGCTTGCAAGGGTGGCCCTGTGTTTCCCGTGTCCCCACCCTTCCCTGACTGATAAGGGTGGCATTCTGCCTATGCTATATGTACAGATAGTGGGGTTTATGTTGAACATTGGACATGGTAGCACCCTGACCAGCCCCCAGTAAAAACCTCAGGTGCTGAGTCTTGTTGCTGGGGTTAGAATATCAAGCGAAGCAGAGAGCCTAAAGCTTGCACATTGATCCTGATTCCTCCTGCCTTTTTCCCCTCCTAGCCATGAGTACAACCATGTGCTGAGTTCTTTGAGGTCTTCTTTCATGAGGGTGGTCTTGAGGACCCCCAGCACAGAATCCAAGGAAGAGAGAATTAAAAATGGGGGGGTGCAGCAATAGTGCACAGAATAGGACTGAGAAATGACCCTTTGGGTTTTTTTTTTTCATGTTGATGTTGCAGATTGATACTTAGCTAAAGGAAGGAAAGGGAGACGCTTGACATGGAAACTGGTGAAGGAAAGAGTTGTTTTGAGGTGGAGCCCTGAGGATGTGTATGGGCAGAGGAAGGAGCCAGAGAGAGTGGAGGAGAGCAAGGGAAGACAGGCAGTGGTGCGCAGAGGGTTAGAGCTCTGTGGAGCTGTGGTTTGTCCGGGATGGTTCTGGTCTATGCCTGTCATCCAGGGTAATTAGTAGCAATCCCCTTCACTCTCAGAAGTGTCATGGTTTGTATAATACATCATATGGTCACCCTAGAGCACTATACCTTTGAAGCATACCTGGGTTTGAGTCCTGGTTCTGCTGAGTGATTTGGGGCAAATTACTAAACCTCTCATTGTCTCCGTTTTTTTCCATCTGTAGGATGCTTGCATTGGTCAGGGATCCGCCAGAGAAAAGAACTAGTAGTAGACAGATAGATAAATGGTTTATTGCAAGGAGTTGTTTACGCAATCATGGGGACTGGCTAACAGAGTGGAAAATCTGTAGGGCAGGCTGTCAGGAAGGGTTTACTGGATGCTCTGTGGATGCTGCAGCCCACAGGCGGAGTTTCTTCTTTAGGGAAATCTCAGGGCCTTCCAACCGATTGGATCAGGCCCATCCAGATTACCCATGATACTCTCCTTTATACAAAGTCAACTAATTGTAGATATTAGCACATCTACAAAATACCTTCATAGCAACACCTAGGTGAGCGTTTGATCAAACTGGGTAGAATAACCTATCCAAATTGACATATAAAACTCACTATCACAATGTCTGTAACAAGAGTTCCTACTCTGTACAAGTGTTTTGGAAAGATTAAATGAGATCGCGATATACAAAGTGCTTAGCATAAGCCTGGCATAATGCTTAGCACAGTAAACCTTAATAAATGTTAGTTGTTATTTTTATTGGCTTATTATTAAAGCTAATTGAGGGTATTGAAGGAAAAATCAACTCCAAACTCAGTCTTGCCTGCTACCTTCTATTTCATTTTCTAAAAAGAAATCTGTTGATAAATCACTAAATTCATTTCATGACCCACAAATAGGTTACCAGTGTCATTTGCAGTTAGAAAAACATTGCCTTAGACCACTGGAAGGCAAGAATATTTTCTGTAAAAAAAAAAAAAACAGCCAAAGCCAGGTGCGGTGGCTCATTTCTATAATACCAACTACTCGGGAGGCTGGGGCAAAAGGATCATAAGTTCAAGGCCAGCCTAGGTAACTTAGCAAGACCCTCAGCAACTGAGACCTTGTTTCAAAATAAAAAATGTGAACCGGGTGTGGTGGCTCACGCCTATAATCTCAGTACTTGGGAGGGTCAGACAAGGAAGATTGCAGGTTCGAGGACAGCCTCAGCAAGTAGTGAGACTTCATCAACCTAGTAAGACCCTGTTTAAAAAAAAATAGGGCTGGGGGTATAGCTCAGAGGTAGAATGCCCCTGGGTTCAGTCCTCAGTACCACAAAAACAAAACAAAATAAAAAATGTAAAGGGCTAGGGCTGTAGCTTGGAGGTAGAATGCCCCTGGGTTCAATCCCCAGTACCCCACAAAATTAAACTAAATTTAAAAATAAAATAAGTAAATAAAAACAAACCCCCTCCATAACTATTCCCCCCTTTTCCAAAAGGAAGAGTCACTAGTCAGTGTGTCTGAGGCCCTGGTCTAGGGTCACGGGTGTCGGAGGCTCTTTCTCTTTGCTCCCCTGCTTTTGTGTCCCCGAGACATGGCCGCTGTCATGGCACTTCCCACTGGCTGGTGAGGAAGCCCCAAGACCCAGAGGGAAGACAAAGGCCCTGGTCTCCTGTCTGGTACCTCTGATCTACTCCCTAGGTCTCTCCTGGGGGTCCTGAATCTCGGGTGAGCTCCCTGAGGATTCTCAGGCTCTCCTGGATCCAGGCCAGTGCCCCCGTGCTAAGTGTGCCCTCTGGTGGGGAGGGCTAGCGAATAGACTGGGCCTTGAGTTCCAAAGCTCCAGGTTCCAGGTCTGCCTCCCTGGGCCCAAATAGCCTCCTCCATAAAATAGAGGTGTTGGGTAGTCTTTAAGGGTCTTTAAGGCCCCTCCCCATTTTAACTTGATAAAATGTGGGTTTTTGTATCTTTTGTACCTGAATGTTATGCTTATATGACCTTTTTTTTGGGGGGGGTACTAGGGATTGAGCCCAGGGCATTCTACCTCTGAATTACACCTCCAGCCCTTTTTAATTTTTTTGTTTTGGAATAGAGTCACTAAGTCACTGAGGTTGGCCTTGAACCTGCAATCCTCCTGTTTCAGCTTTGCAGGTACTGTGATTACAGGCATGTGCCACCACGCCTGTCTGTTATGACTCTGTACATGGAAAAGTAGTAAATATCAAAGAAAAAGCAACAATGGAATATGGAAAATTTGACGAAATACCACCCTCATATTTTTTTTTATTTTGAAACAGGGTCTCACTAAGTTGCTGAGGGTCTTGCTAAGTTGCTAAGGCTGGTCTTGAACCTGTGATCCTCCTGTCTCAGCCTCCCAAGTACTAGGATTACAGGTGTGTGCCACCACACCTGGCTTATAATATATTTAAAAAATTGATATAGATACTTAACTCCACTTGATAGGCAGTCAGAGCTGAGGAAGCGGTAATCAGTGAAGGAAAGGTGGTAAATCATTACAAAGAAGAGTGCAGCCTGCTGGTTAGTAAGGTGCGGCAGGTGTCAGTAAAGTCAAGGGAAGTTCTGGGGACTCTTTGGGAGCCAATTGGGGAATATAAAAACCAGCTGTTTACTAAGCTCCTGTGCTGGGCCGGTGAGATGCTCACATGCATTTTCCTTCAGTGTTCCTTCGGGGCAGGTAGGTGGTATCCCCATGTGATGTTAGAGGAACTGAGGCCCGAGAGCTTATGGGGCAGTGGGATATGCTTCCTTGGGTAAGTTGCTTAACTTCTCTGGGCCTCAGTGTTCTGTTAAATGTGGTCACGGAAACACTTGACCATAAGCTCTACGAGGGCAAGAACAGAAAGAGAAGGCCAAGTAGCCGGAGACCCAGCAGTGACCCCCACCCTCTCCTGGCCTGTGAGCCTCCTGGCCGATGTCCCTGTACCCCATGGGATGAGATGGAGGAACAGGAGCCACTATTTGCAGATAAAAATTCAAAAGTATATTAAGCCAGGCGTGGTGGGAGACCTGGTCCTGGGTGTCCTGAAGCGATGGCAGTCATCCCAGCCTGAGCTGGACTTGAAAGAATTTAGAAAATCCATGCCATCTGCTTTTGTGTTATTCTCTTGTTTTGGAGTGGTGGTGGAGTTCCTAAGGTAACATTTTATACCTGCTAATATAGCAAAACTCAACTATAAAACTCACTGTTAGTAGGACCGTGGGCGAAGAGCATTGTTGGCACATTTCTGGCACTGGACATACTTGATGTTTTTGAAGGACAAACTGACAAAATATTACAAGTGATTAAGTTGTTTATGTACTTCAGCTCAGGAATTCCATATATAGAAACAGGCTGCAAGGAAGTAACTCACCAAATTAGAAAGTAATTTGCAGGAAGATGTTCATAATGCTGCCATTTATAGTTCCAAGGACTGGAAATACCCAAATACACCAAGTAGAAGATAGCTCCGCAAGCGGGTACGCCATATCACTTATGTAAGATGGGGTCCCACATAGCTGTTTAACAGCCGTTTTTCTAAGACATGGACATGTGATGTAATGTTACCTACAAAAAAGCAAAACGTGGTAGCTGGGTGTGGCAGCGCACGCCTGTAATCCCAGTACTTGGAGGGCTGAGACAGGAGGATCGCAGGTTTGAAGCAGCTTCAGCAACTTAGCGAGACCTGTTTCCAGATAAAAAATAAAATAAGACTGGGGGAATAGCTCGGAGGTAGAATGCCCCTGGGTTTAATCCCCATTTATTTTATTATTTTATTTTATTTTATTTTATTTATTTTATTATTTTATTTTATTTTATTATTTTATTTATTTTATTTTATTTTATTATTTTATTTTATTTATTTATTTTATTTTATTTTATTTTATTTTATTATTTTATTTTATTTTATTTATTTTATTTTATTTTATTTATTTTATTTTATTTTATTTTTATTTTATTTTATTTTATTTTATTTTATTTTATTTTATTTTATTTTATTATTTTATTTTTTGCGGTACCGGGGATTGAACGCAGGGGCGTTCTACCTCTGCGCTACGCCCCCGGCCCTATTTTTCATACTTTATTTTGAGACCGGGTCTCACGAAGTTGCGGAGGGCCTCACTAAGTAGAGAGAGAGAGAGAGAGAGGCTGGCCACGAACCTGGATCCTCCGGTCTCCGCCTCCCAAAGTACTGGGATTACAAGCGTGCGCCACCACGCCCGGCTGTTCCTGGCATTTTAAAAGGAAGGGATCGCCATGCTCCTATCACAGCACTTTATGAATTCCCAGTGTTTTGTGGGCAGGCCTGGCATTGCCCAGGTAGGTAGCAGGCTTGCTGAAGACCAGGCTGTGTGGCCTTCTCCACTGTACAGATCAAGACGGGAAGAGGTCTCGCTAACTCGCCCTGCAAGAGCTGGGCTCTTTGCTTCCTCCTCACAGCTTCTCCCTTGCTTTCTAGGAAGATCAGCCCATCTACCTGGCAGTGAAGGGAGTGGTGTTTGATGTCACTTCAGGAAAGGGTGAGTAGCTTGGCAGATTGAGTCTTTATTTCTGGGGTGCTCAGAAGCCAAAGTGGGCTTGGAGATGTGAAGGAAGGGAGGGAACATTGGCCAAGTCCTTTTCCTTCCATTTTTAATTTTTTTTTGTACTGGGAATTGAATCCAGGGTCATTCTATCTCTGAGCTATACCCCAGCCTTTTTTTATTTTGAAACAGGGCCTTGCTAGGTTGATGAGGGTCTTGCTAAGTTGCTGAGGGTGGCCTCAAACCTGCGATCCTTGTCTCAAATACTGGGATTACAGGTGTGTGCCACCACACCCGGCCCCATTTCTTTTTTCTCAAATGACTAGAGTTAATCTTTTTTTGTTGTTGTTTTTTGTGGTACCGGGGATTGAACCCAGAGGAATTCTACCTCTAAGCTACATCCCCAGTGCTATTTTTTATTCTTTATTTTGAAACAGGGTCTTACTAAGTTGCAGAGGGCCTCACTAAGTAGCTGAGGCTGGCCGCTAACCTGAGGTCCTCCTGTCTCAGCCTCCCAAGTACTGGGATTACAAGCGTGCGCCACCACACCTGGCTTAGAATTAATCTTTGTCAATGTTTTTCTTCAACAGATATTTTCCCTTAGCAAAGTGTTCCTTGGCAAAGAGTTGGCATTATAGACATCACAGAATAAATTTTAATACCATTTGATGACTTCCCTAATAGTTACTACAAATGGTATTGTGGAGGTAGTTTTGTAATGGATCTTCTTTTATTTGATTTCATACACTGCTGGGCAGAAATAGAGTTGGCTTCCACCAACATTTAAGACGACCTGACATTTTTCTTGTTTGCATTTTTAATATTTTCAAGGGAATGTTTTCATTCTGTATTTTCTAAAAACCACCTCTCAGCTGTGTGTGTGACTTATTCCATGTTTTGAATTCATGGACCCTAGCGTGGTGGCTGGGAGTGGGTACTGGACTCCATGTCTTCATTGCTCCAAAGCCCCCAGGTGCAGGCTCCTGGCTGCTCTTTGTGCACACCCACATTCTCCCTTCCTCTCTACTACAGAATTTTATGGACGAGGAGCCCCCTACAATGCCTTGACTGGGAAGGACTCCACCAGAGGTGTGGCCAAGATGTCCCTGGATCCTGCAGACCTCACCCATGATACCGTGAGCCAGATTATGAGCTTTTGTCAAAATGACCCATACCCTCAGCCATGGCTTTTTTTTTAAACCTCTGGGGAATCGCAAAGCTTCTTAATTAGCCTATTTACCCTCCAGTCTGTGAAGTAGATTATCTTCCTATGTCACATCTACTCAGAAACCTTCCATGGTTCCCCACTGTCAACAGAGTCAAAGTCCAAGCTCTTGTGAACTTGTGATCCAGCTCAGTGATCCTCTCAGTTTGGCCCCAGCCTGCCTGGGCAGCCTAATTCTTCTTATGGTCTGCACCCCCTATTCAGCCCCTTTCAGGTTTGCAGTTCATCTCTGAGACTCACCCTCCAAGCTACTCTTGGTAGCTTAGTGAATGAACTGAGCTGGGAAGCAAGGTCTCCCCCTAAGCTCACATTTCTGTGGAGGAGAAAATAGCATTAAAATGTAATCCCGACGGTAAGGCTGGCGTTCACCTGGATTGAGCTCAATATCAAACTGATGTGGAGATCAACTGAGAATCAAACTCTTAAGCCACAACAGAAACAAATTAAGAAATTAAGAAAGGGGAAATGTGCTAGTCAGTTTCTGCTATTACAACAAAATACCTCAGATAATTAATTATAAAGAGAAAAAGTTTATTTTGGCTCACAGTTTTAGAAGTTTCAATCCATGATTGATTGACACCATTGCTTTTGGGCCATGACAAGACAACACATCATGGTGGGAGCACATAGCAGAACAAAACCATTTACCTCATGGCCCGGAAGAAAAAGGGTCCCACAATCCCCTTCAAGGGCCCAATGACCTGAAGACCTCCCACTAGACTCCACCTCTTAAAGGTTCCACCACCTCCCAATAGCGCCGACCTGGAGGCCAAGCCTTTAACACATGGGCCTTTAGTAAAAAGACATTGTAGATTCAAACTATAGCAGGAAATGTACATAAATTTATAGTAGGAGGAGCGTAGAGGGTGGTGAAATGAGTCAGGAAGGAGGAGGTGGACACAGGCTGTATCAGAGCATACCCCACCCCAAGATGAGTGTTTTCTGGAGTCTTTAATTCCTGTATCAGTCAAACAGCAAAAAACAATGAAACCATTGCTCTCCCCACATCATACCCCCCCAGGGCTGTTCCTTTAAAAGTCCATTGTCCATATGGGGCTTGTTGAGATATTTTTTCTCTTGCACTTGGGGTATGGGGAAGGTAAGGCAGGGTTGGAGAGAGGCCAGAGCCCAACACAATTTACTCATCCCCATCCCCTGTGTTTCTTGGGCCTTCCTCCTCCAGACGGGTCTCACAGCCAAGGAGCTGGAGTCCCTGGATGACGTCTTCACCAAGGTGTACAAAGCCAAATACCCCATCGTTGGCTACACGGCCCGGAGAATTCTCAACGAGGATGGCAGCCCCAACCTGGACTTCAAGCCTGAAGACCAGCCCCATTTTGACATAAAGGACGAATTCTGATGTGCCACCTGCAGGAGCGGGTTCCTGGGAGAGCCAGGCAGGAGGGCAGGTGCTGAATCTGCAAAATAGGCCTCCGGAAGCCCCGGAATCACCCCGATCTGAATAAAGCAGACATTTAACCTGGAAGAAGGAATGTTTCTTCTTGTCCTTGGTCAAGTGTTCTGTCTGCCTGGGTATCCCTGCCTGCATATCGTCAAGGGTGGTAATAAGAGCCCCAGCAGAAAGCCTCCTAAATGTCAACATCGGCCCCCTGGATGGTCGAGTTAGGAGTGACCTTTATTTCTTCTTTATACTTTTCTATAATTTCCAAGGTTTTCAACTGTGACCATGTTTATTTCACATTAAGAACAAAAATAAACTTCCAGTTGTTACAAAAGGAGAATTCTTCCATAGACGCCATCTCTTTAGAGCCTGGACACCCGTAGTTGGGTAGGATGATGCTGCCTGTCAAGTCCATAATCCTGCTTTCTGTCTCTCCCAGTGAAGGGGCTCTGCAGCAGGGCCCATGCCAGCAATGTGGTAGGAATGGACAGAGAGTGACTGGAAGGGAGGGCAATGGGAAAGGAAGGATGTTACACAGCTGCAGCCCCCTTTGCAGCTGGAAAGTGGTAAGGAGGGCCAGGGTCCAGCGTGGCAGAGCCTGGCTGGGGGTCATTCCAAGAATGGAGACGCACATGCTTTATGCTGGACTGAGGTCAGATCTCAGGAGGAAACACCTCTTAAAGGAGGACTTTCCCTCTAGGGGACATTGGGCAATGTCTGGAAGACATTTTTCATTTTTGGTTGTCACCACTGTAGGGTGCTACTGGCATTTGGAAGCCAGGGATGCTGCTAACCATTGTATAGTGCATGAGACAGTCCCTCCACCACAAAGAGGTATCTAGTCCAGAATGTCAGCCTTGCTGAGGCTGAGAAACTCTGCGTTAGACTGATCCTAGACATTTTATGGTGGAGATGAACTTCTTTGAGAGCCTGTTTGGAGGTTCTAGTGGGGAGCACAGCTCCCAGTTCCCAGGAACCCTTGACCAAAGAATGGCCCTCCTCTACTGGGGAAGGTGGTTCTCTTTGACCAAGTGTGCAGCTTCAGGAGGGACGCACATGGAACAGTGAGTGAGGAAGGGGACACCCTCCTGGCCAGCCAGAGCAGCCCAGTCAACCCTGGCGATCAACGGAGTGACAGATGTTGCAGCAAGATGGCCCTCATGTCTGCTGATGAACTTCTTTGACGTAAAGCTTTGTTATTTATTAAAACAAATAGCAACTGCCCCCAAGAGAGGATTTTTACATTAAGAAGAAGAATGTCCAAAATGCCTATTCCTGGGTTCCACCCCAAGGGTTAATGATTCTGTATTTCTAGAACATGGCCTGAGAACTAACTTACTTACTTTCTTTCTTTCTTTCTTTCTTTCTTTCTTTCTTTCTTTCTTTCTTTCTTTCTTTGTTCTTCTTTCTTTCTTTCTTCTTTCTTTCTTTCTCTCTCTCTCTCTTTCTTTCTTTCTTTTCTTCTCTTTTCCTTCTTTCTCCTCCCTCCCTCCCTCCTTCCCTCCCTCCCTCCCTCCCTTCTTTCTTTCTTTCTTTGCTTCTTTGTTTCTTTCTTTTCTTTGTTTCTTTCTCTCTCTCTCTCTCTCTCTCTCTCTCTCTCTCTTTCTTTCTTTCTTTCTTTTATGTTGTTGTTTTTTGTGGTACTGGGGATTGAACCCAAGGACATGCTACCCCAGAGCTACACCTTCAGCCTTTTTTTTTAAATTTTGAAACAGGGTCTTGCTAAATTGCTAAGGCTGGCCTCAACCTGTGATCTTCCTGTCTCAGCCTCCCAGATACTGGGATTATAGGCACATGCCACCATGCCTGGCTTGGAAACTGCTTTTTTTTTTTTTTTTGCAGTACTGGGGATTGAACCCAGGGGCATTCTACCTCCGAGCTACACCCCCAGCCCTATTTTATTCTTTATTTTGACACAGGGTCTCACTAAGTTGCACAGGGCATGACTAAGTAGCTGAGGCTGGCCGCGAATGATCCTCCTGCCTCAGCCTCTCAAGTACTGGGACTACAAGTGTGTGCCACCATGCCTGGCTGGAAACTGCATTTTTAATGAGCACTCCAGGATTGTGATACAGATGGGCCCAAACATACTTTGAGAGACACGGCCCTGTGCCTTTCCAGTCACCTCAGGGGAAAGCCCCTTGGGACCTTTCTGAGTACCAGCTTCGACCTTTGCTGTCCTCTTTAGACTGTTCCAGGAGTAGGGCATCTAATGGCAAACTCAAGAAGCTGGGAACTTGATAGCCCCCCAAGAGTAATGGGCCTGAAACTTACCTGACAGGACTTAGGCCTGGAATTCCGGAAGCCAATCATGCAGCCACGGTAGTCTGTACTGGACATTCTGCCCCAAACAGTTGATGTATGAATGAATACAATGGTGTACAAGTCCTTGGGAACACCTGAGAGATGACTTGTGCCTGCTGCTTCCCGCAGTGCAATGGGAGGGCTAGGATTCCTGCCTCTGGCGCAGGGCAAGGTCTCCAAATTCAGGACTGGGAACTTTCCAGAACGCTGTTTTCCCCATTTCCCTCCCCATCGATGCTGTTTTCCCTTATGGCCTCAAGCTCACCGCTTCTCCCAGCGCAACCCTGCCCAGTTCCCTGCCCCACACTTCAAAGGCCGCTTCCTACACTGCAGCAGAAGCGCTCTCAGAATTCAAGTGGGTCTCTCGTTTAGAGATTCTGGGCCAGACTTAGCAAGGACGGTGCGTACAAAACCCTGGGCAGCTGCACAAGCTCCGGGAAGGGTGGCTGCAACCCCAGGGAGGGGGCTCAGGCCAGCCTGGGAATTTGCATCTTTGGCACAGATCTCTGGAGGCCAAAGCCTTACTGCCCAAGCACCCCTACTCCCATGTCCTTCTAACACTCAGCCTGGGCACACCTCTGCCAGGACACCTTCCCCTCCTCTTGGATCCCCTATTGCCTAGATGCACCTGCTCAGCTGTAATGGCTTATGTATGAGCTTGTCACCCACAAACAGGAGCATCTTGAGGGCCCAGCACAGACACTCTCTGAGGGTGACCAAGCTTTCCAGTGGCCTGGGACTTTGCTGGTTTTAGCACTGAAAGTCCTCCCTCCCAGGAAGCGCCTCTGCCCTGGACAACCCTAAGGAAGTGAACTGCAGCCGAATCTCAGCCTCCCCACTGCTGAGGGGCCCCCAGCACAGTGGGGGTCCTGTGCTACCCCAGGGTGAAGAAGGAAGGAAGGAGCTGTGAGTACTGACCCAGGAGAAGAGAAGGGAGAAGGGAGGACGGTGGGACAGAGGAGGGGCTTGGTTCTTTTCCAGTCCCCACAGAAGCTCGGCTTCAGCATCTCTGACGGGAAGCTCAGTGTCTGGTCTAGTGTACTGGAGTATCGTTGATATTGCTGTAATTTGTGAAGTCCTTCCCCAAATCTGAGTTTCTCCTGCTGAGTTACAGCCTCTCTATATTCTCTTTTAGGGGACACATGTTTCTCCGTACCCCAGAACACTAGTCCTTAGCCCCTCCTCTGTCCTCCTGGGGCCAGTAGCCTCACCCCTGTACCCCTTGCGCAGGGCACCAAGCCAGATCCCTTGCCATGACGGAAGAGGGGGAAACAAGGCCCTCAAGCATGGAACATTGAGAAGCTATCAAACTTAGGACAATAACAATTGAATGTCCCAGAGGGGTGATCAATGGAGCCGGCTAGCCTGCAGGAGAGCAGAGCGGAGGGTGCTGGCCAGCAACCCAGGTCTCTAGAGGTGGGGGACGCGCAGAGGTCATCTCGCCCAGGTCCCCGTCTTACTCTGGGCTGAAGACCTCCAGACTCACACCACACCTCCTCCAGGCACCTGCTCTGGGGGTTTCCTCGCCTCCCCATTGGTAGCTTCCAGAAAGAAAGCTAAGGGTCTGAAGAAAGCAAGCCCACTCTCTACATTGGCTTCCATCAGAAGTCTCTAGAAAGCAGGTCCTGCGGGGCACCCTCTGCCCCCTGAGTTCTGCCACAGGGGGTCAAAGCTGGGAAGCCATGCTCAGAGCCCAGGTCTCGGGAGGCAGTAAGTGACCTGGCTCCGGGCTGTGATGGCCCGGGGAACGCAGCAGGTGGGTGCTGGCTTCAGCTCACTAAGATCTGGCACTGTGCATTCCCAGTGTCTTTACTGCAGAGGTCAGTGTAGGCTGCCCACGCTACTGGGGAAAATGACTGGCCCGCCAGAGGCTGGCCCTGCAGGCTCTGTCCAGGACATCAAATGTAATCATCGCCTGGAAGATTATTTAAAACCACATTGTGTCGGTCATCTTTTACGCTCCATTTCATAACCTGGCAGCCCAGTACACATGTCATCTCTCAGTGCCTGATTCTGCTTTCTTCCCTGGGCTCCTCAACCAAGCAGCGCTGCCCACGCCATTCTGGGGCATTTTCAAACTGGAAGGTGTAAGACGTTAACATGCCTGGGGGCAGCCCTCAGCTAATGGAGCCTGGATAGACAAATCTCCCCTGTAGCCCGAGGCTCATTCTGCACAGTTCCTCAGAGGGGCTCAGGTGATATGAAGCCCTGTGTTGGTCAGCTTTCTGTCACTGTGATGAAACACCTGAGAAAAGCAACTTAAAAGGAGGGAAATTTTATCTGGGCTCATGGTTTCAGAGATGTCAGCCCATGGTTGTTTGGCTCCAGTGCTCTGGGGCCTGTGGAGAGGCAGAACATCGTGGCATAGAGCACGTGGAGGAGCAAAGCTGTGTATCTCATGATGGCTAGGAGGCAGAGTGGGGGGAGGCAAGGGTCCCGCTAACCCCTGCAAGGTCACGTCCCCAGCTACCTAACTTCCTTCCACTAGACCCCATGTCGAAAAGGTTCTACCACTTCCCGTTAACTGGCAACCAAGCCTTTTTAATTCCTCCTCCTCCTCCTCCTCCTCCTCCTCCTCCTCCTCTTCCTCCTCCTCCT
>PVJS01041933.1:0-17734 GCA_004027185.1 Glis glis
CCCATGAATTGCTTATGTGTGCATTTTCTTTAGATAGAAAATAAAATTCAAATATCTAAGAAAAAATGAAAAGATATGAATTGTTGGAGCAGGTAGAATATATGTTATTCTTTTTTTGTGTGTGTGGTACTAGGGATTAAACCCAGGGGCATTCTACCTCTGAGCTAAGCCCCCAGTCCTTTTTATTTTTTATTTTGAAACAGGGTCTTGCTAAGTTGCCAAGAGTCTCGCTTAGTAGCTAAGGCTGGCCTTGAACCTGAGGTCCTCCTGTCTCAGCCTCCCAAGTACTGGGATTACATGCATGCACCACTGCCCCTGCATTGTGATCTCTTTTCATGCTGGGCAGGAGCAGCAAGCTGGAGCTCCCAGGCAGCCATGGGACCATGAAGGGAAACAGCAACATGGTGTGCAGTGCTGCTGAGCTACGGTGTGTGCACAGTTAGGTGTATGGCTCGCATTTTTTGCTGGGTGCGGAGGCTTATATGCCTTGTGAATAATCTTATATGAGGATCTTGAAAGGGACCTCCTAATCCACTTTTAATCCACGCTGAGGCGTGCAGATGGGTGTCACAAACGGAGGGGAAGGCATAGGGTAGCTTTCGTGTGTGTGTGTGTGTGTGTGTGTGTGTGTGTGTGTGTGTATGTGTTGCTGGGGATCGAACCCAGGGGCACTCTACCTCTGAGCTACATCCCCAGAGTCCTATCTTATTTTTTATTTGGAAACGGGGTCTCTCTAAGTTACCAGTGGCCCTGTCAAGTTCCTGAGGCTGGTCTCGAACATGTGATCCTCCGGTCTCAGCCTTTCAAGCACTGGGACCACAGGACGTGCAGCACCATACCTGGTTGGTAGCTTTCTATTTTATTTTAACTTGCTTATTACTAGGTGCGAAATTCAATTGTTCTAGCTTTTGAAGGACTATATTTGCATTCAACTTGTATTGTAACAAATTAAAACATGCAAAAAATATCTAAAAAATATTTTTTTGTGGCTTCTGAGGTTTGACATCCTGGGAGAGTCTGGGTGTTTCCCAGGTACGTGTCCACCTGCGTACACAGTGTGTGTTCTGGTGTCCTGCAGGAACACAGGACTGTCAAGCAAGGTATCTGCAGTAGGGTGATCAGAGCGTTAATGTTTTGATGCAAGGATAAAATAGAGTTTCCAACGTAGATTTTATGTCGATTTTACAACAGCTGGAATTTAGAATATAGACATCTATAATTTTTAATAAAGTAATAAAATCACTTTTTTTTTGCAGTACTGAGGATTGAACCCAGGACCTCATTCATGCTAGGCAAGCACTATCACTGAGCTGTATCCCCAGCCCAATAAAATCATGTACTTTGTAGTTATTTTACAACAGCTGAAATTTAGAATATAGTCAGATATGTAATTTCCCATAAATTAAAAAAAACACTTATTTGTGATTATTTAAAAAATAGAATGATCAGAAACCCCAGGAAGTTATTTTGTGGATATCAACCAATGGATTCTCAAGTTTTCTATGGAAAAGCAAGAGGCCCAGGATAGTTGACACAGTAATGAGCGAGAGAGAACAATCAAGTCAAACGAGACACTACCCAACTTCAAGACTTGCTATAAAGCAAGACAAGACAGTGAGGTATTGGTGAAATAATAAGCAAATTGATCACTGGGACATAATGAAGAGTCCAGAAATAGAATCACTCAATACAGTTAACTGATTTCTGACAGTGGAGCAGAGGCAGTTCAGTGGAAAAAAACCCAGTGTTTTCAATAATGGTCCAGAAACAACTGGACATGTGAAAGCTTGACAAAGATGAACTAAAGCTGGGCATGGTGGTGCACACCTGTAATACCAGCACTTGGGAGGCTGAGACAGGAGGATCCCAGATTTGCAGCCAGCCTTATCAACTTAGCAAGACCCTATTTCAAAATAAAAAAGGGCTGGAGGTGTAGCTCAGAAGTAGAATGACCCTGGGTTCAATCTCTAGTCACACACACACACACACACACACCCCTAAAAACTTATGTTAGAGCCAAGTGTGAAAGTGGACATTATAGAATTTCTAGTAGTTAATATGGGAGAAAATCCAGATGCCCTTGGTGATGAGAGAAAGAATCGATAAATTGAACTTCATTAAAATTAAAATCTGCCCTGTGAAAGACGTTGTCAAGAGAATAAAAAGACAAGTCACAGACTAGGAGAAAATATTTACAGAAGTCCTAGCTGATAAAAGGCTGTGATCCAAAATATACATAGAATTCTTAAACTTCAACAATAACAAAATAATAGTCCGATCAAAAAATTGGGCCAATGACCTAACAGAGACCTCACCAAAGAAGGTCCAGCAAATACGTGTATGTTGTGTGTCTTTAGGGAATTGCAAATTAGAACAAGAGTCACCACTACGCACCTGTTTGGATGACCTGAATCTGGACCGCTGGCGACAGCAAAGCTGGGTACGGGGGGCGGACAGCTCTCAGTCACAGAAGGTGGGAACGTAAAATTGGAGTCAGTGTTGCCGAAAGTCTGGTAGTTTCTTATAAAAAGAAATCTATTCTTACTGTGTGTCAGCTTTCCATCCCTGTGACAAAATACCTGAGATCGTCAGATTATAAGGAGTAAAAGTTGGTTTTGACTCACATTTCAGAAGTTTTGGTCCTTGGTCGCTTGATCCCCTTGCTTTGGGTTTATGGCAGCATAGTACTTAATGACGGTGAGTAGGAGGTGGAGGAAACCTGTTCATCTCATGGTGCCAGGATGCAAAGAAAAAAGGAGAAAGGACTGGGGTTTCAATATCCACTTCAAAGCCACACCCCCAAAGACCTGACTTCCTTCCTCTAGGCCCCGCCTCCATGCCCCGCCTCCTAATGGTTCTATCTCCTCCAGTAGCACCAAAGGCTGGCGACTAAGCCGATTTCATATTGGCCTTTGGGGGACTTTTCATATCCAAACCATAACACCATGTGATCCGGCGATGGCTCTCCTTGGTATTTACCCAGATGAACTGGGAACTATGTCCATACAAAACCTGCACGTGTATGTTTATAGCAGCTTTATTCATAATTCTCAAAATGTGGAAGCAATGAAGATACCCTTCTGTAGGTGGGGAGATGCATAAACCATGGCACATCCAGACAGTGGGATATTATTCAGGACTGAAGAGAAATGAGCTGTTAAGCTCTGAAAAGAATCGGAGTTAGATGTGGTAGCGCACACTTGTAATCCCAGTACTTGGGAGGCTGAGTGAGACAGGAGGATGCAAACTCAAGACCAGCCTCAGCAACTTAGCGAGGACTGCAGCAGCCTCAGCAACTTAGCAAGACCTTGTTTCAAAATAAAAAAAAGGGCTAGGGGTATAGCTTGGAGGTAGGATCGAATGCCCTTGGATTCAATCCTCAATATCAATCAGTCAATAAATAAATAAATAGTCCCCCCAAAAAAAAGATAATTGGAGCCTTAAATGCATATTACTAAGAGAAAGAATCATCTTGGTAAATACAACACACTGTGTTTTCATATATATGGTATCCCCCCAACGAAAAAACCCAACCAACTAAACAAACATAAAACAATAAAAGGATCAGTGCTTGTCAGGAGTTAAATGGGAGGGAGGGATGACTAGGAAGAACATGGGATTTTCAGGGCAGCGGGACTAATCTGTATGTTGCTATAATGGTAGACACATGTCAATACTCATCTGTTTAGAGCTTTGGAATGTACGGTACCAAGAGTGAACCCCCGTGCACAACACAGCCTTGGGTCATAATGACATGTCAGTACAGGTCACCGGCTGTAACAAATGTCCCACTCCTGGGGATGAATATTGATGGTAGAGGAGGCCCAGTGTGTACGTAGGGGAGACAGTATTTGGGAACTCTGCCTTTTGAGGTCTATTCTACTGTGAGCTAAAAAATGCCTGTAGGTAGTAAAGTCAGTTAATTAAATAAATTTTAAAAATGTAATGTTCAGCAGTCTGGGGGGTAGGAGACGGGATTCGCTTATTCATCTGCTCAGAGGAGAACTGTAATGGCCGTAACAAGGGAAGTGTTGTCTAGGACAAGTTCCGTGATTTATACAGGAAGATTAAGGGAGCGCTCTTTTATTTATGGCCTTCTTCGCGCCTTCAGCCTCCCGAGTGTGCTTAGCCAGGATAGGTGAAGCATATAATTTAATATTTTCCATCTTCGTGCCTTATAAATGTTTCCTTCAGAATTTTCATTAGATTTTACAAGTAGGTATTATGGAGTTGCGGAGTTTATTCACACTCAGCCCAGATGTGGAGTGAACATCTGGCCTCTTTATTTTTTGTGTGTAACTGGCCTGTCTTATGAATGAATCTGGCATATGCTTGAATGTGTGTGTGTGTATGTGTGTGTGTGTGTGTGTGTGTGTGTGTGCGCGCGCACACACGCACGTGTGTTTCAATTCTGTTTAATTCAGATTTCTTGGGGCCTTTCTGCTTAATGTGTGGCGTGAAGACTAGGGGACTCTGTATCTCCTGAGGATCTATTAGAAATGTATGATCTCAGCTGGGTGCGGTGGCACATGTCTGTAATCCCAATATTTGGGAGGCTGAGACAGGAGGATTGCAGGTTCAAGGCCTGCCTCAGCAACTTAGCAAGACCCTGTTTCAGAATAAAAATAAAACAGGGCTGGGCTTGTAGCTCAGAGTTAGAATGCTCCTAGGTTCAATCCCCAGTACCAAAAAAAGAAAAAAAGAAATGGAGGATCTCAGGCCCCCACCCAGTTGTGCTGAATCCCCAGGGGATCCGCATGTACAGTTTGGCTTGAAAATCATCCCTGAAGATTCTGCTGAGCCTCTTAGGTCGCCAGGTCTTCTGCCCGCCCTGCAGGCCCCTCTCCAGATGGCATTGGGTCATGAGACACCTCCAACCTGGCTGGAGGTGAGGAGCAGATTTTGGGGACACGGCATCCTTTGGACCCCATGCTGCCTCCCTTCCCCACCTGCTTGCCTCTGCCTGTGCTGCCTCCAAAGCTGAAGTCTGAGCTGGGCTGTGTGTCCTTTGGTCCCCTGCTTGGGTCTGGGCTGGGTCCCTCCTCGTTGATTCCATTCACCCTGTCTCCTCAGCAGGACCTACCAGTGTTTGACATGTTCACCTCCCCTGCTCACTGTGGGGGCCCATTGTCCCCAGCTGCCTGACTTACACCTTCCCACAGTGGCTGAGGACTTTCCTGGGTCCCACTCATACCCCACAGGAAGTCACAGAGCCTTGGGAAATGAAACATTCCTTAACATTCCTTCCCTCTCCTGAAGATAGGTGACTCAGCCCCATGCTGTCTCCCCACGTCTCCCCTAACTCTCTGCATGTCCCCTTCCTTCTGTTGTTTCCTCTCTGTATCACATCCTCCTCTGACCATACACCATCAAGCCTCATGGTCTCCCTGTCCTGGCCAAAGGACTGTCCACTCTGGAATTAAGGAGTGCTGCCTGTGGTGGTGCAAATTGAGCTCCTGTTAGTCAGCGTCTGTTACTATAACAAAGGCCCGGGGACAGTCATCTTATAAAGAGAGAAGATTTGTTTAGGCTCGCCGTCTGGAGGCTTCAGTCCGTGACCCATCACTTTGGGTCTGTGGTAGCACATTGTAGTAGAAGCACGTGGTGGAGCAAGCTGTTGACCTCATGGGTCAGGGAAGAGAGGAGAGGAAGAGGCAGTGCACCCATATCCCCTCCAAGGGCACTCTCTACCAATGACCTGACTTCCTCCCACTAGGCTCCGCCTCTTATAGAGTCTGCTCCATGCAGGGACCACGGCTTTGACACATGGGCCCTTGGGGGACATTCCAGATATAAACTATGGTAGCTCCTTAGGACTGGCCACAGTTACTTCTTGGTGTGTGTTTGTGTTTTTTTGTTTTTAATTGTAGTGAACATTCTTGTCTACATTTTTGGGACATTTTCTGGTTATTTCCTTTGGATGGACCCCTGAAAGTGCAATCGTCACTTCTAAAGGAATACAGTGTTTATAGTCTTAGATATTTTCAAGCATATTATTTAAAGTATATTCGTAACTAGAGTCAATAAGAAAACAACCATAATATGAAACTTTTTAAAATCACTACAGAAAAAAAGGGAGATAATTAGAATAACAAGGGTTAGAACTATTTTGATAAAAAGTCACACCAAGCCTGTTTTGTGAAAAAGCAAAACTTTTTAATTCATGAAAATGAAAAATCCCAAAACAAGACCAGTAAGTCTTGATCCAGAAGCTCCAGTGATTTCCACAGAACCCAATTTCTTTTCCTTTCCTCCTTTTCTGTTCTCCTCTGTCTGGTGGCAGGTTCCGCCCTCATTGCCTCAACACAGTCGCCAAAGCACCAGATTTCACACTTTCTCAGTTTCAACTCAGTGGCAGGAATGGCTGTCTTATAGAATTCCCAGAAAATACCCTACTGCCTCTCATTTATTTGGCCTCTGTGGCCAGGACAATAGAACAGCTTATCCTAGGTCTCAGTGGGGTGCAGCCTTAGACATACCTAAGTGTTAGGGGTGCAGAGATGGGGAGAAGCTGCCCTCCCCCTTGAGTTCTCTGTCTCTTGACTACTGAGCACTTGGAATGTGGATGGAGCTAATTAAAAACAAGGCTGTCCCTGTCAAACACCCACCAGGTTTCAAAGACCTGGTATGCCTAAAAATATGTACAGCATCTCAGTAATACTTATTATGTCCTTGGCATATCGAAATGATAAGATTTTTTATGTGAGTTGGAGAAAATATATTATTAAAATTAATTTTTGTCTTTTTTTTGTGGTACTGGGGCATTCTACCTCCGAGCTACACCCCCACTCCTATTTTCTTATTCTTTATTTTGAAACAGGGTCTCACTAAATTGCGGAGGGCCTCATTAAGTAGCTGAGGCTGGCCGCCAACCCGGATCCTCTGGTCTCAGCCTCCCAAGTACTGGGATTACAAGCATACACCACCACACCTGACTAAAATTAATTTTTGTCTATTTTTTAATGTAGCTACAAGGAGATTTTAACGTGTATCCAAGGCTTGGGTTATGTTTCTGTTGGACAGTGCTGTCTGGACAGAGGCAGAATGTGATTGGTAGGAGGAGAGTAATTGTCCAGTGTGGTCCACATGCCCTTCCTTCCCCAGGCATCACGGGAATGCCCATGCTGCATCACGTGCACCCCTCTTCCCCATGGGGTGCAACCTTTACTCTCTCCATCTCAGAGTCTGGGCACAGTCGCATGGAGATCCCCAGGAACCATCACCAGCCATGTCTGGGATCCGCTCTTTCTCTGCCACATCCGTGGGCCCAGGGCTGGGGGTTGGTAGGTGCTGGGTAACTGTAGACCACTGCTGCCCAGGCTTGGCGTTTCTCTGGAACTAAAATTCCCTGCAAAATGTCACAGGCTTTCAGTGTGTCTCCTTCTCCACACGCAGAGCTGATAACCAGAGCTGGGATCTTGATTTCTTAGTCTCCTAGCAACAGATTTCCTCCCCAACCTTTTTTTTTTTTTTGAACTTTTTGTTGAAGTCTAACAGATATGCAGAGAACTGCACAAACTGTTGAGTGCACAGCTCAATATGTGTGTGAGTGTGTGTGTGTGTGTGTGTGTGTGTGTGTGTGTGTGAGTGTGTTGATGCATGAAACCCAGGGTCTTGTGCATCCTAGACAAGTGCTTAACCATGGAGCCACACCCCAATATGCTATTTGTTTGTTTCAAAGTGAACCTCTCTGTGTAACCAGCACCCAGATCAAAAAGCAGACTATTTCCTGCACCCCAACCTCCTTCATGCCCCTTTCCAGCTACTAGCCCCCCAAGATGAATCCTTATTCTGACTTTTAGCATCATATGTTAACTTTGCTTGTCTTTGAACTTTCCATCAATGGGATCATACGGTATGTTTGTTTAGTGTCTGATTTCTTGGGCTCAGTGGTGTGTTTGTGAAATGCCACCCGTCCTGTTGAACATAGCTGGGGTTCGTTCGTGTTCGTTGCTATAGAGTGCTCTATTAGGTGAATATTTCGGGTTTATTTTTCAGGTCTGCTGGTAATGGGCCCTAGGTAGTTTCCACTTCGGGCTCATAGGTTCGGTGCTGCTGGATTCTTACAGATGGGTTTTGGTGAACGTATGCTCCTGTATGGGTGGGTACGGTACTGAGCAGGGGCTTGTGGCCTGATGCACAAGAGAAGCCAATGTTGGGACACCAGGTTTTTGCAAAAAGAAAGAGCTATATATTGAAGACCGCCCCACCAGAATTCAGGAGGCGCGCCCAAATCTGTCTCCCCCGTTGCTGGTAGTGAGGCAGCTTAAGCGGCCCAGGTTAGAGGGAAATGCAGGGCCAGTTGGTTATAACTAGGAGTCTGGGTGGAATTCCGTAACTGGTAATGCCATGGTTCAGTGGATAGTTCTGGTCTGTTCTACAACTATTGACAATGCCCCTTGCTTCCCATCTAGGTCCAAGATTCCGTGTTCTCCTTCCTCACGTTCCACTTGCTGGAGTCTTTTGGTTCCGCCAAGGCTCCCTAGGTCATTTTAGGTCGGGTCCTAGAATTCTGTGCCTCATCCTGAACAACAGCTTGAACGGCTGGGGAAGTTGCCACCGCGTGGCTGTGTCTCAGGTATGTACCTGGGAGTGGAGTTGCTGGGGCGTAGGACACGCATCTGTTCCATCTGAGTTGCTACCAGACACGTTGCTGGAGGGGCTGGACCTCTGCCCCCTCCTCCAGCAGGGTGTGGGGTTCTGGCCACTCCTTGCTGGTATTTCGCCCTCTTTCCCCTCACGTCGGGGCGTCTCCCTTGGCTCTTTCTCAGGGAAGTAGGAGCCGCTCACCTGCCCCTTCCCTGCTCCGGGGTGGCATTTCCACCCCGCCGTGCAGTCCAGGCTCTCGTCTCTGCTCACACAGGGGCTGTTTAGCAGTTTGCTTGCGTGGGGCTTTGGACGTCGTGTTCCTCCCTGCGGCCCAAACTCTGTGCTCTTGTTTGCTGCCTCGCTCTATATTAATTTGAGATTGGGATGAGAAGTTGGATGGTCCAGTGTTGCGAATATAAGATTACTGCTCTCTGAAGCATGAAGGACTTCAGGCCTCTCTTAACAAAGCCCTCTTCTCTCCCTGCTCCTTAGTCTGATGGCCCAGTTTCATCCTGAAACTCTTTGAGGGTCATCGAATGTAACCATAGGCCAAGTGCGGTGGTGCATGCCTGTAATCCCTGGGAGGCTGAGACAGGAGGATTGCACATTCAAGGCCAGCCACAACAACTTAGTGAGGCCATCTACAACTTTGTGAGATGCTGTTTCAAAATAAAAGATAAAATATAGGGCTGGGGGTGTATCTCAGAGGTGGAATGCTGCTGGGTTTGATCCCCAGCACCACACACACACACACACACACACACACCCATGGGCCCTAGTGCTGCACCCTCCCTGAACTCAGGGCTGAGAGCTGAGACCCAGGATAAAACAAAGGGTGGGGAAATTGTGGTTGTGGGTCACCTTCCAGCTCCAAGGAGAGGGGACCTCCCTGCCCTTCACCCCATGCCGACCCTGTCCGGGGTAGAGAAGCAGGACTGGGACTCAGACCGGAATGGCGCCCTGCTGGAGCACCGCCGCAGGATGCCTGACTCCCCTGTTCTGTCCGTCTCCATGTCAGTCAGCTTGGGAGTGAAGGCCAGAGGGTCCTGTTGGCCGAGTCTAGGCAGCAAGGCCTGTGGCTTGGCTGCTGGGGCAGATGGGTGGAGAATGGTACACCACCCTCAAGAGCCAGGTGTGCAGGGCTCCCCCACGGCAGCGAGCTGGGGCGTGCAGCCAGCACACAGAACAAGACCACGTTGTTACAAATGGCAAACGCTGGGGAAATAAAAAGAGGTATGCAGCATGACGTAAGGAAGATCAGAAGATACAGCAGATGTCCCTGTAGTTAAGAGCGTGAACTCCCCTATTACATTCGATTTGGCCTGAGAATAAAATTTAACCGTGACCTTTATAAAAAGCAACATGGATAAAAAAATAAAAGGAACCAAGAAAGGTTAAAAATAATGAGCAAAGAGCTACAAGTACAAATGAAGAGAAGTAATATTAAATCAAGCATCAGAAAGAACAAGGAAGGCTATTTTATGTAGTAGAAGGTAAATTCTGCAATGAAGGTAAAATGGATTTTTTTATGAAAATATTCAACCTCAAAATATGCAAAATAAAATTATTAAAAGTTCAGAGAGAAGCCGGGCATGGTGGTGCACACTTGTAATCCCAGTACTTGGGAGTCTGAGATGGGAGGATCACAGGTTCAAGACCAGCTTCAGCAGCTTGGTGAGACTCTCAGTAACCTAGCAAGACCCTGTTTCAAAATAAAAATTAAAAAGGGCAGGGGGTGTTGCTCACGGGTAGAATACCCCTGGGTTCAATCTCCAGTATAAAAAAAAAATCAGTGAGAAACGAACAAAAATCACAGCTGTCTGAAAGTTGCTCATTTCTTAGATAACATAAAGATTCAAAATAGAATGGATAATTATACGAATAATATGAAATAATTTAATAACATAAAAGGAGAGCTTTCTTGGTACTGGTGACTAAACCCAGGGCCTAGCACTTGCTAAAGCAAGCACTCTACCACTGATTTACACACCCAGTCCTCCTTTTGTTTTCTTTTGAGACAGGGTATCTCTAAATTGCCCGGGCTGGCCTCAAATTTGCAATCCTCTTGCCACAGCCTCCTGAGTAGCTGGGATTACAGGTGTGCACCCCCACACCCGACTAATCAAAGAAGAGTTTAATAGCTACTTACCAATATTCTATTCTATCAGCAGAACATTCCCATTTGTTTCAGGTCTTGATGATACATTTAGAAATGGATTATATTCTAGGTTTCAAGAAAACCATCAGGTTGTTCCAAAATGTAGAAATTTTATATCTATGAGCAACATTACTATAAAGCTAGAATTTAGTAAGGGGATAAATTAGACAATTTATTTTTTATTTTTATTTTTTGTGGTACTGGGGATGGAACGCAAGGGCATTTTACCTCTGTGCTACACTTCCAGCTCTATTTTATTTTAAATTTTGTAACAGGGTCCACTAAGTTGCTGAGGGCCTCACTAAGTTGCTGAGGCTAGTCTCAAACCTGTGGCCCTCCTGTCTCAGCCTCCTAAGTACTGGGATTATAGGCATGCACCACCATGCTCAGCCCAATTGTCCTTTTTTTTTTTTGCGGTGCTGGGGATTGAACCCATGGCCTACACATGTGAGGCCAGCCTCTACTGCTGAACTATACCCCCCCAGCCCTCTTTTTAAAAATCCAATCAAGCAAATAAAAAGGAATAAATAAGCCGGGCGTGGTGGCGCACACTTGTAATACTAGTACTTTGGGAAGTGGAGACCGGAGGATCCAGGTTCGTGGCCAGCCTCAGCTCTCTCGCTCTCTCTCTTCCTGTCTCTTTCTCTTTCTCTCTCTCTCTCTCTCTCTCTCTCTCTCTCTCTCTTTCTCCTTAGTGAGTCCCTCTGCAACTTAGTGAGACCCGGTTTCAAAATAAAGTATAAAAAATAGGGTCGGGGGCATAGTGTGGAGGTAGAACGCCCCTGGGTTCAATCCCCAGTACTGCAAAAAAAAAAAAAACAAAGGAATAAATAAAAACAGACACTTGGTCAAAATAACTCTTCAATTAAAGGTAAATCAAACCTAAAATTTCAGACTTTTTAGCAATAATACCAAATATCAAATTATTTATATATTTTATATATATATAATTTATTTATATATAATATATATATATCTGAGGATATATATATATTATATATATATATATCCTCAGAGGAAAATTTATAGTTTCAGCGCTTTTATTATTAAGCAAGAAAAAATTTAAAAATGAACTGCATGCATACCACTTGAACAAACTAGAATAAAAGCAATAATTCACATCCCACGAAAAATAGGAGGAAGGAACATTGAAAATGAAAAAAAATTACAGACAAATAGTAGAATTGATGTATAAACCTAAGACCTCATTTTGAAAAAGGCTAATAAGATAAAGAATCATGTGATAAGAATAATATGCCTTCCCCAAAAGGAGAATAAACAAAATATCTTGAGCAAAAAGGACAGATAATGCAGAGAGAAGCATTTACACATGAGAAGTGTTTATTTGCCTCTAATATATTTGGAAATCTTCTTGAAGTAGATGTTTTTCTACAAAAAGATACCATCACATTTTCTTAAGAAGAAGCAAAAACCCAAATGGACTAGCGCCCAAGGAAGAATTAGAAAAATATCTGTCAAGGAAATTTTCATTAAGGAAAAGGAGTGAAGAGAGATGTTTCCAGGTAGCTATTGAAATTGCATGTGTTTATTTCAATAAAATTAAATACAAATAGAAAGCTCAGATAAAAGCTTGCCTTTTATAGGAAATTTATTAAAGTCTTTAATAAATGTCCAGTTTAACAGATCAATAAGAAAAAAACTAATGTTCAAGTAGAAAATCAGTAAACAAAAATAACAAAGGAGTAGTTTTAAGGAGAACAAATATATAAATGGTTAGTAAACATAGGAAACACTTTTCTTCCCGATAAAACCTCACCAGTATTAAAGCAATAATATTTGTAGCAAGTAACTAGACTCTGGAATTAGAGTCAGGCTTGTGTCATATCCCTGTCTATCTTTGGCTGAGGTTTGGGGCATATTTCTTTAATTTTCCAAACCTCAGCCTATTAATCTATAATATGATCATAAAACTTCCTGACTCTGAGTCATTGTAAGGATTCAATGAGATAATTTGTGCAAAACTCTTAATACCATGCCCGGACCATGATATGTATGTGATAGCTACGTACATAATAGCTGTATTGTTATTTTTATTATTGACATCGTTTTGTTTACCAAATCGGAAGAGATTGACAGAAGGGTAAAACCCATTGCTGGTGAAGATGAGGAGAAACAGGATCTCTCCCGGCGCCACCTGGATGTGTTCTCTGAGAGCAGCAACAGCATCTGATCTATGTCGTGTTAAATCACCAAAACCGAGCCCAGATCCTGGGTTTTGTCATAGATGGTATTTGTTCTAAATGAGTTTCGATGAATGCTGGCGAGTCTTTGAGGGTCGTTGGTGATAATATTTCAAAGCTTTCATAATACGTATGCCTGCTTGCTGGGCATGGTGGTGGTGCATGCCTGTAATCATAGCTATTTGCAAGGCTGAGGCAGGAGAATTGCAAGTTCAAGGCCAGCCTAGGAAACTTATCGAAACCCTATCTCAAAGTAAATATTTATCAAAAGGGCTGGAGGTGTAGCTTAGTGCTTGCCTAGCATGTGCCAGACCCTGAGTTCAACCCCCAGTACCACACACACAAAAATTATCTATCTATCTATCTATCTATCTATCTATCTATCTATCCATGCCTATTTGACTCAGCAGTTCTGTGTGTTGGAATTTATCTTGACAGAACAGCTTATCATAAGTGCAAAAATATGCTAGGCGTGGGGGCACACGCCTGTAATCCCAGTACTTGGGAGGCTGAGACAGGAGGATCGCAGGTTTGAGGCCAGACTCAGCAACTTAGCTAGACCCTGTTACAAAATAAAAAATAAAGAAAAGGACTGAGGGTATAGCTCAGAGGTAAAATGCCCCTGGGTTCAATCCTCAGTATAAATAAATACATAAATAAATAAATAAATAAATACATAAATAAATAAATAAATAAATAAATAATTAAGTAAATGCAAAAATACCTGTATAACAGTGGTATACATTATGGCATAGACAGGCTTCTCAGGAGGGCTAGTCAGCTCATTATCCTCATGGAGGCTGCCCTAGTGTTTAGGTCTGGCGTGTGCATCTAGAAGCTCTACATTGCAGGGTGGTCCTCTTGCTTGGGTACAGTCCCCCAATACCAGTATCATTCCCTGGTCCATAATAGCTCACTCCTGAAGGGGTGCCCAGGGTTGATAAATGCTGCTGCCAGCATTTGGATTTGAAATGTCCCCCAAAGGCCCATGTGTTTAGAGGCTTGGTCCCCAGCCGGTGGAGCTGTTGCGAGGTGGTGGAACCTTTAAGAGGCGGAGCCTACTGGGAGGAAGTGAGGTCATTGAGGGTGTGCACTTGAAGGGGATATTGGGACCCTTGGCTCCTCCCTCTCTCCTTTTGCTTCCGTGCCTCCATGAGAGGTGAACAGGATTCCTCCACCACACACTCTTTACAGGATGTATTGTGCTGCCATAGGTCCAAAGTAACAGGTCAGCAACCATGGACTGTTGGCCAAAATAAGCCTTTCCTCTTTTTAAAGTTGATTATTTCTGGTATTTTGTCACAGTGATGGAAAAGCTGACAAATGCAGATGTTCTCTCTTTATCTACACAGGGAAATGGTGCATGGCCATGGAATATTTTTAAGAGCTTATTTGTTGACGTGAAAAATATTTATGATATAGTAAGCAAAAAGAACAGTTCCTAAAAGGGTATGTTGAGGATGACCCCTTTTGGTCAATATATATTTATGTAGATGCACAAGGAAAGCCCCTAAAAGTATTTACATCAAGAAATTAACAATGTAGTTTGAGACAGAGGGTGTTTTAGTCCACTTTTCCATCGCTGTGACCAAAGTACCTGACATGAACAATGTAGAGGAGGAAAGGTTTATGGGGGCTCCTGGTTTCAGAGGTTCAGTCCACAGTTGGCCCGCACCATGGTGGCAGAGTGTGTGGTGGAGAGTCTCTCTCTCTGTCTCTCTCTCTCTCTCTGTCTCTCTTTCTCTGGGTTTCTGTGGGTTTCTGGCTGCTGGACTCCTGACGTTGTGTAAGTTGGCATTTGTTTTTATTTGCAGATCTGTTGCATTTTCTCCAAATGTGAATGTCTTGTATGTGAACATTTCTTAATGGGATGGTAGGTCGTGGATGGATATTAACATGAACAGGATACAGATGCCAACCACTCTGGCAGGGACTAGGAGGCCTGTGGCCGTGGGTCAGGTGGTCCTTCCACGGGATCCTGTTCTCTTGGATTCCGGAAGACATGTGCTACTGGCCGGGCTCAGCCCCAACTAGGACTGGCACCCAGAGGCACTAACCAGGGACTCTGGACTCCTGCTCCTCTGTGATGATCCCATGTCCCCTCTGGAACTCCAGGAATGACTCCTGCTCCTCATTTTCCTTCTCCTTGGACATCCAGAGAAGGATCTGCCCCTGGCCTCCCACTCCAACCCCCCCACAGCCCCTCTGCCCACTGGCTTGTGTTTTCCTCTACGCCCTGGTGGAAGTCACTTCCTAACACTTTGGTTGGTGCCATCAGAAGAGCAAAGCTCAGTGCGTCCCACCATCCTTTGAGCAGGTGCTCCTTGCAGACCACACTCCGTGTCTACGACCAAGCGAGGCCGTCGAGGGAGCAGAGCGTTTCTAAACAGCGCGTGGTGACAGGACTCAGCCCTGAGCAGGGAGAGCCGCGCCGGGTGTGATTTTCATGTCTAGCCAGCAGTAATAGCGATAATGCCCAGAGATCAGGTGGACTGAGCACTGCTGAGAGCCCGGCTGAGTCTCAGTCCCAGCGTGACCCTTGGCAGCAGCAGTTGTTATATGTGTCGTGCAGATGAGACCCGGGGTGCAGATGGGCTGCACCCCCAGGCCATGCAAGTCACCCCCACCCACACTGTCTCTCTGTTCAGTGCTACACGGGTCTTGGCTTGTCCCCTATGAACACGTGCTTCATATGGAAGGCCAGATTCTATTTCAGATTATACAATCCAGGACATGTAGGTTTTTATGGGATAATAATGTTCATACATCCGCATAGAAGGAGGTGTCTCATAGTAACGTTAAAATCAGGATAGATGTCTTTTGGGAAATTTCTTGCTTCTCCCCAAAGTTACATTTTTCTGTTCATCCTGAATTCTTGAGAATATGTTTTTAGTCCAGGGGTCATAAAGCAAGGGTCCGCAGGTGTCGCTCAGCTCTCCTGGTGTGCTTTATTTAGCTCCTGCGGTGTCTGAGAATGTCTGTTTGCTAATGCTTAAAGCTTGGCAGAGTTCACAGTAAAATATGGACTATGAATTCTTTCACAGAACTTGGAAGATCTGGCCCCACTGGGTCTGGCTTCCTGGGGGGCAGCGGGGCGCGGCCACCTTTCCGTGGGGGTGCTCTGCAGCTGCCAGGGTCCCCCTCTTTCATGAAGGAAACTCTTTCCCCTCTCTGGGCTGGAGTTTGTGGCATGCTCTGCCTGGTGTCTTCTGTGCTATGATACCCTGTCCTCTGCACCCCACAGTCGTGGTCTCATTGGGCCTCCTCTGGTAGAGGGTTGTTGTTATTGGGGTGCCGAGCTGTACATTTCAGTGTCCCCTAAAGCAACTCCTCCCAATTTGATCCCACTACTTTCTTATTTGCTTGGTAGTATTTTGATTTTCCAGGAAAAGAGACACTGACCTTCGAAGGTAGAAGAAGGGACCCATCCCAGCTGCCCAGGGGCAAGTCACCCCACTTCAGTCAGAGCCACAGATAGAGAGGGGCAGGGGAGGATGGGGAGGGCCAGAGCATGGTGTGGCCCCAAGAAAATCAGGCTCATCCCAGTGGAGATGGGCGGCGCCTGCCGGTCCTCGCTGCCCAGGTAGACACAGCAGGTGTGCAGAGATGCCGTGAGCTGTCCCCTGCCTCCTTTCCCCCTCCTACCTGGCCTCTCAGGGACTACTGTCAAGACCTGCCTAGTGACCAGCAAGTGGCCACCGTGTCATCCTCTAGCAGATATTTATAGTATACTTTTCATTTTTTTATCCAGTATTCAAATGCAAATTCTTGTGAGCTGAAATTCAAACTCTCTGAAAAAGGTGGGTTCTTTTATTTATATTTAGTATATGATATTCCATATGTTTTTATATTAATTTATAATGTGAATTATAAATTATAAATATAATTTATAGCATAATTAATTATGTATTGCCATGCAATTTGTTACATTACAAATTACATATATTATGAATATTACATGCATGTAAATTAGTTATATGTATGTACATTACATATCATATATTATGCAATTTATAATGTAATTGATATTATATATTATGCAATTTATAATGTAATTGATATTATATATCATAAAATTTATAATTTAATATATATAACATATATATGCTGAAATCACAGCTTCCTTGTCTAAACAGCTCATCGTTTGGTGCCATTTTAAAGGTGGGTTCGAATTTTCAAAACCTGTCCTCCCACGACTGTTTTCTGCCTCCTGTCCTCTCCCTGAATTGTCCCTGCTGACACTGGGTGAATTAGATTAGGGGCCTGGCTGCTGCAGTTAAGCTGTCCCCAGGGATGGAGACAAGGTAAGGCAGTCGATACTGTCAAAAGAGCTTTGTTCTAGAAAATGAAAATATTGAGGTCGCTTACGATGATCCCTGCTTGGCAGGTCTTGGGGAGAGATGAAGCAGGATTAAAATAACCGTGTCACTGGGCTCCAGCCCGGCGCCCTGCATGCTCCGCATGAAGATGCCTTAGTGTGGGGCTCAGCTCTACCAGGATGGCCTGTACCCCGCTCATCCTCTCCAGGGAATGTCTCTCTGAGCTTCAGGATGCCTACCGCATGCTGCTTCTCTCCTGCCCTCTGGGCTGCATCTGCTCCCTCTGCACTTGGGCTCTGTCACCCCTGGGTGACCCTCCATCAGTATTACTCCTCAGTGGCCTGCACCTGGCCTGCACCTGTGCTTCTCATGGTGTTGCTGGAGCGCACCTGGATCTCTGCGGCATGTGTGAGGGAATGTGCATGCAGCTGTACTCATCTCCTCCTCCTCCCCTCCTCCTCCTCCCC
>PVJS01041934.1:0-17731 GCA_004027185.1 Glis glis
GGGAGGGAGAGAGAGAGAGAGGGAGGGAGGGAGGGAGGGGAAGGGGGAGAGAGAGAGAGAGAGAGAGAGAGAGCAAGCAAGCGCAGCTAGCCATGAACCGGGATTCTCCAGTCTCCGCCTCCCAAAGTACTGGGATTACAAGCGTGCGCCACCACGCCCAGCTACTTCTCCATTTTTTGATTGGGTTATTTGGTTTTCTTTTTTTTTGGCAGTGAGTTTCTTGAGTTCTCTGTATATTCTAGATATTAGTCCTCTATCAGAGGAGTAGTTGGCAAAAATCTCACATTCTGTTGTCTCTCTGTTGAAACTCTTTCACACTGTAGTTGGATTATAAATTATTAAAGCTACTATGGAGATCAGTATGAATATTCCTGGAAAGACTAGAAATGCAATCACATGATGACCCAGTTGCGCCACTACTCAGTATGTTTTCAAAAGAATTAAGGTCGGAATACTATAGTAATATGTGCATACCCATGTTTATAGCACCAAAATTCACAAAAGCCAAATTATGCATCCAACCTAGGTGTCTGTCAACAGATGAGTGGATAAAGAAAATTGTGGTACATACACACAATGGAATTTTACTCAGACATAAAGATAAACAAAATTATGTCATTTTCAGGTAAATAGATGGACATAGAGAATAGTATGCTAAATGAGATCAGCCAGTATCAGAAAGTCAAAGGTATAGGTTTTCTCTCATTTGTGGAAGCTAGAAAGAAAATAGGAAAGAAATGGGACTTCAGTGAAGAGAGAGACCAGTAGAAGAATGGAAGACAACTTGAAGGGGGGGATGAGGAGGCGGAAAATGAGGCTCGAAGAAGGGGACAGTTCAAATAATGCTATGTCTCTATGTGAAGGAACATACATGTATGGGAAAGGAGAAGTGGGAGCAGGGTGAGATATGGAGAGAAATATACCAAGCAATGTGTGCATGTATGAACGTGTCATTTTGAATCTCCCTATGATATACAATCACAGTACACCAATAAAAGAATAAAAATATTTCAGTTAGTTAGCAATACATGTGTAGATAGATGATATTAGTTCAAGCTAACAAGTCGTATAGTACCAGTTAATGGCTACCATTTGCAGAACACTTATTGCCAGATACTGTTTCAAAAACTTATGTAGGTTTATCTAATTATCCTCTCAAGATTTGTATGACATAGGTATTATTTTAAAACCTCGTTTTACAAGTGAGGACTTTTCAGATTCATTTCCTTAGTATGCTAAAATCAAGGATGAATATAATTCTATGATAATGGAGATGAGTAAGATTTAATTATAGTTTTATAAGAAATGCAAAATAGAGAGACTTCTGGGAAAATAAGAAAAAGTACATGGCATTTGATATGGTTAGATATAGAATGGCCCCTTGAAGAGCTCATAAATTGGTGTTTGGAGTTGATACAATCGAATCTTGAGGGTTGTAATCCTAGCAGTGGATAAATCCATTGTAATGGTTTTACCTGGGTGGTACCCCACAGGTTGGTAGGGTGTGGCTGGAGATAGGTCCCTGGGGGGTGCAGCCTTGAGGATTATATTTGGTTCCTTCTCCCTCTGATCTTTCTCTTATTTCCAGCCCCTATGATGTGAGGAGCACAGCCCATATGATCTCCCTCTCTCCCCCCTGAGATCTGTGGTCCCCAGCCTCACATGGACTGAACCCAAAACTCTAAGAAAATAAATCTTCTTTCCCCTAAATTGTGTGGTCAATCTTTAGCTGCAAGAATGCTGACTGGAGCAACATCTCAATTGTATCTAAAGATGCATAGGCGTTTTGGGGCAAATTGTCAGAGTAAGATTTTGGTTGAAGAGAAGTGTATAAGAAGGTCTCAGAGCTGTACCTGTATTACAAGCTAGAGCTAGGTATGGTGGCACACACCTGTAATACTAGTACTAGGGAGGCTGAGACAGGAGGATCACAGGTTCAAGGACAGTATCAGCAAGTAGTTAGATTCTTATCAACCTAGTGAGACCCTGTTTCCAAATAAAAATAAAATAGAGCTGGGGCTGTAGCTTGGAGGTAGAATACCCCTGGGATCAATCCCCAGTGCCACATAAATAAATAAATAAATAAATAAATAAATAAATAAATCAGCTAGAATATACATATTTGGTGGTAGGGGAAATAATAGTAAACATGGTGGTAATTGGGTCTGTCCCATCTCACCCAGATTATGATGGAAATTGAAGAGATTAAAAACATTCAGCACACTCCCTATGAAATATCCATTATGTTGGAATTTCAAAGCCCAAATAACTGGACTCAGTCTCAACATATAATCCTGTCTTTGCTATACCTATACTTAGCCTAGTGAAATATTACCGCTTCCTGTCAAGAGCCTGTGCCTCCCTGTCTAACTTTACTTATCTTATCTCCCCAAATACCTTGTAGCAATGCAGCAATCTTCATTTCTAAAATGCACCCAGGTGATTCTGATGCACCCAGGTGGAACATTGATCACTATTGAGGAAACAAATTATGAGCCAATGCCTGGTATATAGCAACTATTGAAACCAAGTTGGAAGAATGGCATACTTATTTAGTGAAATGTTGTGGGCATAAAGTTTTTTATTCTTTTAAATATTTGTATTATTGGTATATGCTTTTTAGACAGAATAGTGGGTTTCATGTTGATATGTTTGCATATACATAAAAGATAATTTGATCAATTTCACCACAAATACATCCTACATCCCTCTCTCCTGACCTTCTTGCTCTATCCTAATGGTCTCTCTTCTACTTTTATCACATACTCCCCCACCTGTGTTTTCCTTCTAGCTTCCACATATGAAACAAACTATATGATACTTTTCTCTTTGAGTCTAATTTTTCTCAAAATTATGATCTCCAATTCAATCCATTTTTCTATAAATGACATAACTTCATCCTTCAAACTCCATTGTGTACATACACCACATTTTCTTTATTCATCGATCTGTGGATGGACTCCTAGGCTGATTCCATAATTTGACTATTGTGAACTTTGCTGCTATATACATGGGTATGCATGTATCTCAAAAGAATGCTGACTTTAATTCTTTTTAGCCAAACACCAAGGAGTGGGGTTAGTTGGATCATATGGTACTTCTACTGTTAGCTTTTTGAGGAGTCTCCATACTTATTCCCATAGTGGGTGTGGTACTTTACATTCCCAGCAATAAATGCATTAAGAGTTTCTTTTTACCCCACATTCTCATCAGTATTCCTTATTATTGGTATTCCTTAAGTCATCATTCTAACGGGAGTATTATGGAATCTCAATGAAGTTTTGATTTTCATTTCCTTGATGGCTAAAGATGTTGAACATTTTTTATGTAAGTCTTGGCCATTTGTATATCTTCTTTTTAGAAGTGTCTGTTTAGTTAATTTTTCATATATTATTGAATTATTTTTCTTTGGTTTTGAGTTCTTCATATAGTCTGTATATAGATCTTCTGTTGGAAGGGTAGCTGGCAAATATTTTCTCACATTTGGTAAATTCTCTCTTCTATTTCCTTTTCTGTGAAGAAAGTTTTTAATTTGATGTCATCACATTTACTGATTCTTGGTCTTATTTCCTGAGCTACCAGAGTCATATTCCAGACATCATTGCCTGCACTTATATATTGAAGTGTTTCTTCTATTTTTCTTCTAGCAGTTGAAAAATTTCTGATCTTATATTTAGGTCTTTGACCCACTTTGGGTTGAATTTTATACAATGTGAGGGATAGGGATATAATTTCATTTTTCTTCATATGGATATCCAGTTTTCTCAGCTCCACTTGTTAAAGAGACTTTCTTTTCTCCAATGTATGTATTTGGCATTTTGTCAAGACTCAGATGACTGTACATGTGTGGCTCTAATTCTGTGTCTTGTATTCTTTTTATTTTTCTGTTTCTCACATAATTTTAGAAATATGAAAATATTTTTACTTCCAGTATCTTTCTAGTTTACGTGTATACTTCCAGTATAAAATAAATCACTTACTTGTTATATCTTTAAAGTATAAAATTATATAATTATAAACAATATAATAATACATCTAAACATTTTGAGTAAAAGTGAATTGAAGTGATTTTCTAAAATAAATGTTAGGTAGGCTCTAATATGGTAGGCTAAAATTGACATTATCTTGAAAATATAAAGTGACTCTTTGATGTATATTTTATGTTGTAAAAATCATAGGATACTTTGTTTTATAGAAAGCTACAAGGACTGTCCATGAGTACACAGTTATGTCATCTAACATTGATTTCCAAATTAGAAGTCAATGAAGATCAATTTTATTTGTTTGCTTGCTTATTCTGGTTGCCTAAAAATTTTAAAACAAAATTTTGGGGTCTCATTTCAGTGAGTATGAGTATGTCTGGGTCATGTAATCTGTAGTTTCTAAAACCTGCTCCTCTGAGTCTAGTCTCAACCAAGTGTGGGAAACACCTACTATCAACACCCAAAGCAAGTTTCATGAACTGATAGCTTCAACCTACAACTAAGCATCCTTCATACTGAATTGCATCTTAAGCATTTTACTAACATGACTATGTTGGAACCTCAGGATGCATCATCTCAGGAAAATGTATGTAATTTAAGCACCTTTTCTTGTTAACCCAAATACATTCCAGGCTTGAAAATTGCAGCACACTAAAGTGTTGCCTCCTGATTCATAAATAGCAAAACAATGTACTAGCAGAAACTGGCCAGGAAATAAGAATTCTGAAAACCACTCCTAAAATTCTGTGTTAAATATTTTTTAGTTGAAATAGGTTTTTTTTTTTTTTTTTGCAATACCGGGGATTGAACCCAGGGGCGTTCTACCTCTGCGCTACAGCTACACCCCCGGCCCTATTTTCTTTTATACTTTATTTTGAAACTGGGTCTCACGAAGTCGCGGAGGGCCTCACTAAGTAGAGAGAGAGACAGAGACAGGGAGAGAGGGAGAGACAGAGAGAGAGAGAGAGAGAGAGAGAGAGAGAACTGAGGCTGGCCAGGAACCTGGATCCTCCAGTCTCCGCCTCCCAAAGTACTGGGATTACAAGCGTGTGCCACCACGCCCGGCTGAAATAGTTTTTAAATATTTTCCAGTAAATTATTTTGACACAGTAAAAACACACAGAGTTAAATAATGCTACAGTAAACACATGGATATCTTTCACCTAGAGTGATCAGTACTAACATTTTCTCTCTCCTCTTTTATCTTTTGCTCAACTAGTTGAGTGGATATTGATGATAGCAAGCCCTGCAATCCTAAACAACTCCAGACCCTGTCTCCTAAAAAGGTTTTTCTTCTACATAAACCACAATTATCATGCAAAAATACCTGCTTGAAAATCCAGTAAAAAGCTTCCTTTTGTATCAGAATGCTTTTGAAACATTTTTATCTGTCTGTTGTGTTGGCTGCCTTTCTGCTCCATCTTTTTTGTCTTAAATATACATTGACACTAGAAAATTGGTAAAACCATTCCTTTTTGGGGGATTCAGGTAACCTTATTGGGTTGAGATAAAAACAAGCCTCCACTATGGGAAAATAAAAAGAAGACATGATCCTTCCATATAGCACCTATAAACCATTTGCCTAGATAAAAACCACACAATGCTGCTTATCCATTTTCTTCCCATTATGCATGCTGTGGTCATGTAATAAACTTTCCAAGAGTGAGAAATACTCTTTTATTCACTGTCTTCCACAATCTTCATCTTATAAGGCTACCAATGAAATCTAAATTTCTACCTAATATTTTATCACCATTTTTCATTATACTGAAACAATTTATGATAGGGAACAGGTTGAGACAGGTGATAAGAGATAAACTTGGAATACTTTGAGTGTGTGTGTGTGTGTGTGTGTGTGTGTGTGTGTGAAAACAAATATTATATTTGTAGAAAATTAATAAAATAGCTTTTTTGGAGGTATATACACTGGTATAAGATGTCAACATTCTATAACTACCTGAGTTAAATTTCACCATATTAAGAACAAATTGTACGTTGGTAAAAATTAATTTAAATACTTCTCATATAGAATCCATTGCTTTGAATAGAAATCATACTGTTTAACAATTACATGCAATAATTATTACATTTCCATTGTAGAAGCTTATTTTTTCTCAGTGATCATAGTATCTGATGATATTCAGTAAAAACAGACAGCAAAGAAAAATTTCAGTGCAAGAGCTCTGTGGAAAATGTCAGAGACTGAGCTCTGAATTAAAGGGCAGGAGAATGAGGTTTCTTTGCTTATTTTGGATATTACTTGTTTTGCCTTTTGGAATTTAACCTGGCTTCTCTAACTCTTCATCTTCTAATATGTTGGTTGAAGATTTTTTTATGATTTTCCCTGCATGCATTTTTCCAGAAGAATTAACTATTTTCAACTAGAATATTACTTAGAGCCCACCATAAAACAGATAAAAGGGAAATTCTCCAATTTAAAATGGGGCCAGGTTTTCCCAGGCCCTTTTATACAAGTTTAGAACTTTAATAAGAACAATTTGATAAGCAGTGAATTAGATAGTTCTGAAGATTTGTCTTTGTTTTATATTGTGCATTTATATAATTTTAAGGACATCTGGTTTATCTTCTCTTTGTCAGAATTAATAATCAACTGGAAACACAGATTAAAAATGAGTTGAGTTTACATTGAATAAGAAAGGTATCCTAGATGCTAATTTTAAATTAAATGATAATGATCAAAAAATTTTCAAGTAGATGAGATAATGCTATGCATAGATAATTTCTAAATTAGTATTTAGCTTTTCCTCTGCCTAGGAAACAAAATTATGATGACAGTAAAAGGATCAGTCATTGCCAGAGAGAGAGATCAATAGGTGAATCACAGATGATTTTTAGGTAGAAGGACATTCAGGGAAATTTTACTCAGCAGTCAGATATGCTTTCAACCATATATTTTACAGAAGTATAATGTGGGTGGAGGCAAGGGACAATAGGGCATGAGGAAAATGCCTTCAAATCTGCTGGATGATTCACATGAGTGTCATAAAAACTCTTAGAACATCATGTTTTTTTCTTTTTGGATCAATAAATCCAACTCTACCACAAACTTTTTGTGGTCAAAGTTTATATTTATTCATTTTCTTACTTGTGTACCTAGCAAAAGTTTGGTAAGATATACATTTTTCATTGAAAATTTAATGAATGAATAAATTAACCACATATCTTAGGGGAAAAAAAGCTCAATTTCCCACCTTGAATCTGTGGCCTGCTGGACATTTATTTATTAATTTTCCAATCAGTTCATAGAAAATTTGTTGGAAGATTAATAAAAGTTATTTAATGAGTATTAAATATGAATATATATGGTGAAAAGTACAAATATATTCTAAACCCAGCATTGAAACATATACTAAGGCATCAACCTGAAAAGACCACTGGAAGAAGCCATTTCATTAGTAATTATTTAGACTGTAACTGATACCCCATTGAGGAATTTACATACTTTATCCAATATAATTTTCAAGATTGTCCCCTAGTATAAAAACTGTTCTTCCATTATATACCTATGGAAAGTAAAGCTCAGGGATGGCAAGGGAATTTTGCTCAGGATTAGTCAGTCAGTGATTGGTTGAAATAGTGTTGATAGATTCCAAAGATCAGTTGCGTTAGGTTTGAAATTGATATCCCCCCAATAAGTATAATTTTCTGCTCATATTCTTCACATGTAAAGTATAAATTCTAAAGCTCTAATATTGAGAGTTAAAATGTGTGAGCTAAAACACCCTAGTAGAGCAGTATACAGGGAAGAGGCCCAGGCACCTGAGCACTATAGTAGGTCTGTGCCTAGTCTGCCTCTTTTATGCACATAGAAGTACTTGCAAACTAACCACTAAAAACAGTGGGGTGCAATGAGAACATGATTTACCCACTCATTAGCATGTATCATCCTGAGTGAAGCACTTTATATCCCTACGCCTTGGTTCTGTCATATATAAAATGGAGATAATACCTACCTTATAGAACTAGGCTAGGATTAACATGTATGTGTGTAAATATATATAGGCAGTTTCTCTTATATAAATGGTATATATACACATATGTGCATATATGTAATAGCAATTATTCAATTAACTTCTACTGTTACTATTAAAAAGAAGTAAACCAAACTCAAAAATCTGCATAAAATACTATGCTTCTGGCTTAATGTTTTCAGATGTAGAATTACTAAAATATAAACTTCCTAGAGCTTTGAGAAATTAGGTATTATCCTTATTTATTAAGATAGAAAAGGAAATCTCATTGTCTCTTTCAACATTTTCACTGGTATAACAAAATGACTAACCACACAACTTAAAGGAAGGAAGATTTATCTGCTCACAGTTTTTTGGAGATTCTGGGTTTATTCAATGTGAGGCCAGGGTCTGAAGCTCAGGAAATGGAGATAGGCAGAAGAGAGAGAGAGAGAGTGGAAGGCTCTGCTCTCACATCTTACAGGCCAGAAGCAGAGAGAGTGAGCAAGAAAGGGGATTCAAAGATAAAAGCACAGTCCCTGTGGGGAGCCATTTCTTTGGCTTCAGGCTCATAGATGCATATACAGCCTTGAGAGGTATAAGCTTTGCCAAACAGGACGATTAAGACTTGTTGTTAAGAGTTCTATACATTTCTATAGCCGAAGGCTATCTGAGGAGAGACTTGATTGTTCTTCAATCCAGGAGGTGCAGGTGACCTCACCCACCCAGGGGACATGACTCCCAGGTGCAGGCGGAGGAGGGAGGTGGTCTGGAGAGATCAGGTTAGAGGAAAGGGGTGTTGACATTGTATGGTGGAGGAGACTTTGTATCTATTTCTGGTGCTCTAGGAGGAGATATAAGGACTGGGCTGAATAAAGTCGAGGCTGCTGCAGTATGGAACTGAGAGCTCTCCCGAAAAATTATCTTTTGTCTCTCTCTCTTTATTTTTCTTAATCCTCACTCCATGTTTCAGGAACCTTTCGAACCTTTCAGCTCTGCCGGTGGGTTACGGCAAGTCCCTAAGGCTACACCCCAAGGACCCACCTTCTCTAACCACACTCCACCAGCCTAGGTTACACCCAGATAAATCCAAGGTTTATCTACTGTTGATATTACAACCCTCATGACTTACCTACATAAACCGTGAGCTATTCAGGGGACAGTCTGTATCTGACCATAACACCCAGGGTCTCCCTTTAGCTCAAGAAAGACATTGTATCAAATTCCAGCTTAATGCAAAATATGTTGCTGGGTGACCTTGAGTGAATTGTTATTTGATCTTAGTCTCTATTTATGCACTTTAAAATATAAAAATTAATGCCGGGCGTGGTGGCACATGCTTGTAATCCCAGTACTTTGGGAGGCGGAGACCGGAGGATCCAGGTTCGAGGCCAGCCTCAGCTCTCTCTATCTCTCTCTCTTCCTGTCTCTCTCTCTACTTAGTGATGCCCTCCACAACTTCGTGAGACCTGGTTTCAAAATAAAGTATAAAAAATAGGGCCGGGGGTGTAGTTCAGAGGTAGAACGCCTTTGGGTTCAATCCCCGGTACGGCAAAAAAAATAAATAAATAAAATAAAATAAAAAATATATGAAAATTAAAATGGTCAGATTTCTGGTCTTATTTTTGGAGATCAGTGTGCTTCCGTTAAATATTTTAATTATGTGGGGCAGTAAAGAACATGGAATAGGTACTATTTAATGTTGGATCACTTGTTCAATTTTTGTAGTTCAGGATGCAATAAATTAAAATCCGAATCTTTCCTCCATTCTCCAGTAAATCTTCTTCATCCTATTAGAATGGCATTGGTTTTCTGTACTCTTAGTCATTCAGAGACTGCTTTTCTAGAATCCTAAAATACTTTCTATTCTAATTGTATGTTTTAGCATATTATCCAAGGATTAAGTGTCAAGAAATACCAGGAAACCAATAGTGATTTTTTTTTAAGAAAAGCAAAGTACAATTCAGTAGAGACAATTGGTGTAAGCAGAAGATTCTCTCTCAAGATGTTTTCCTAGTAGAACTGCCAGGACCAGTGTGTGAAGAGGCACAAAAGAATTATTTTAGGTAACAAAAACTAAGACGAGAAAATTGCCAAATTTAACTGGTGTCTACCTGAACAATAGATCTGACCTAACTACTGTGAAATGTTGAAAATAGATTTCTGCTTCTTATTGTTAGAGAAATAAGATAACCCTATGGAGAATTCTAGTGACTGTCCTCAACAAAAAAGTTTTATACTCTCTTAGCTGGGAGCAATATTTTTGGAGTAGTTGGCAAAAACGTGAACAAAGAAAAAAAGGACAGTTTGCAAAATTACCTGCTATGCTGAGGGTAGAATAAATAATATTAAGAAAGCAAAAAAATATCTTTTATAATTTCATAGCATTCAAGCTGAATTATCATGCTTTATTAACAAAAATTTTACAAATATATAATATATAAGTAATCAAATAATTAAAATTATGGATAATATTTTTGACACAAAGTATGCTACTTCAGCAATTTGTCAAAAGTGGTATAAAAGAGAATGATTTTGAGGTTCCTGATTATATAAGAATATTAAAACTATGTAAAGACATCTTGTGTTCATGGATTGGAAAAATCAATATGTTTTAAATGTTCATAATTCCCAATGTAATGTACAGAATTCCCAATCAAAATATCAATGACATTCTTCATAGAACTAGACAGAAGAAGCCGGACATGATGGCTCATGCCTATAATCCCAGTACTTGGGAGGCTGAGCCAGGAGAATTACAGGTTCAAGTCCAGCCTCAGCAACTTAGAAAGACCCAATTTCAAATAAAGAGAAAATAAATAAATAGGGCTGGGGATGCTGCTCAGAGGTAGAATGCCTCTGGGTTCAGCCTTCAGTACAGAAAAATAAAAAAGTAAAACAAAACAATTCTAAAATGTGTAAAGATTAAAAAACCCTGAATAACTAAAGAAATAATGAACAAAAAGAAAAGTCAGCAGGCATTATGCTACTTGACTTCACAATGTTCTACAAGCCAAAGTACAAAAAACACACAAACAACAAAAACAAAAGCAAAAACAGCATGGTTTTGGCATGCCTTCAGGGCACATCAACAAATGTTAAAGAATAAAGAGCCTAGAAGTAAACCCACACAGCAATAGCCAATTGAATTTTGGTGAATATGCTAAGAATACACATTGGAGAAAGAACAGACTTTTCAAAAGTTCATGCTGGGAAAATTGAATATCCACATGCAGAAGAATGAAACTAGACCCCTATCTGTCTCCAGGTGGAAAAATTAAAGCAAAATTGATTAAAGGCATAACTTTACCAGGCATAGTGTCAAACATTGTAATCCCAGTACTTGAGAGTTTGAGACAGGAAGATCACAGGTTCCAGGAATGTCTCAGTAACCTAGAGAAATCCTTACAAACTTAGCAAGACCATGTTTCAAAGTAAAAATTAAATAAAATAAAAAGAGCTGAGGGTGTTGCTTGGAGGTGGAATGCCTCTGGGTTCACTCCCCAGAACCAAAAAGAAAAAAAAAAAGACTTAACTGTAAGATTATGAGAGTACTTGAAGGAATCTACTTTGAGTAAAACACAGGGAGAAATGCTTTAGGACATTGAAATGGGCAAGACTTTTGGACATAAACTTAAAAGTACAGGAAATAAAATAAAAAACAGACATGTTTGATTATATTAAACTAAAAAGTTTCCACACAGAAAGGGAAATAATCAACAAATTGATGGCACAACCAAAATAGGAGAAAACATTTCCAAATTATACAATGATAAGGGCTAATATTCAGGATTTATATGGAACTGAATGTATAAATATTAAAAATATAATGCAACTATAATTGAGCAATAGTCCTAAATAGATATTTCTCAAAGGATGACACACCAGTTTTCTCAACACAGGTATTAAAGATACAGTCCACGTTCCAACATAAGTTATGCCACCTTTGCCAAGAATCAGTTGGCTAGAGATGCATGGGTTTATTTCTAAGTCCTCTATTCTATTCCATTTGTATACTATCTGTATATGCCAATACCATTCTGTCTTTGTTTCTATAACTCGGTACTGTGCTTTAAAATCAGGTATTGTGATCTCTCAAGCATTGTTTTGGCTATTTTAGGTTCTTCGTGTTTTCCTATGAATGTTACAGTTTTTTTTTCTAATTCTGTGAAAAGTATCCAAATGCAGACCCCCGGTACCCTCCCAACCATCCATTCTGTTTTCTATCTGGATACCACAAAACAACTGTAATTAATATAAGGGAGAAAAATCACCTAGCACAGCTCAGTCTGTGTTTTTAACCCCCCCCAAAAAAGTGCCAGATGTGATAATACACATGTTGTTTTAAGGCAAGTGTTTTTAAATTGTCAGTCACTGTGACAAAATACCAGAGATGATCAACTTAAAGGAGGAAATATGTAGTTTGGCTTCAGGTTTCAGTTTCTGGCTGATTGGTCCTGTTGCAGTGGGACTGTAGCAAGGTAGAACACCTTGGTGGAAACAGTTGGTGGAGCAAACTGCTCACCTCATGGTGGACCGGATGCAAGGAACAAGAGGAAGAGGCTGGTATCCCAATATCTTCACAATGCACACTTCCAGTGAACTGCCTTTTATTACACCCTATCTCTTAAAGGTTCTACCACTTTCCAGTAGCACTCCAGGTTTGTGACCAAGTCTTGAACACTTGGCCCAAAGGGACATTTAAGATCTAAATCATAACAAGGCACCACATTTGAGGGTTATTTGTTGCAAAGCAAAATTTAATAAGAATTGCCTTAAGTCAAAAGCTTTGAGGCCAAGCTAGATGCACAAAATTATATATTGAGTACTCATAGTTTTTTTTTGGAAACATTGTTTTTTCATAAAAAAAATAAATTATTCTCTTTCCTTCAACGTGCCAAATCTTGGTTATTTATTTGCCAGAAATAAAGCTCAGGGTTCATTTGAGGTAGGCCACTTTATCTTGGTTACTGCCTGGAAATTGTAGATTGTGAAACAAAGTAAGGAGTAATTGAGGGCATAAATTCAGAAAAGTCATGGATCAAATATTCAGATAGTAATGGGAGACCACAGGCACTGATGGGAAGACAGAGATGGAAGATGAAGAATAGACAAAGGCAAGGAGAATATACTTTCCCCAAAGAAATAATCTGAAATTAGAGTGTTATTTGCAATTGTAACTTAATTTTGCCTTTTTTTCTGTCATTGATAGCACAGGATTAGTCAAAAACCAAGGAGACATGTGATTATTTTATTTGCAGGAACATAACATCTGAATTGAGAATACTCAGAACTGAAAATTTGAAATTTATGAAGCCAAACAGTGTCATTATTGTTTTTTATCCTATTGTTTTCATCTATCAGGGTTTTTTTTATTAGTGCATTTTGATAAAAACAACAGCCTTCAGTGATTGATTAATAAAATTGTATTGGACAGGGTTCTCTAGATTAACAGAATACACAGAATGAGTATATTTGAAAAAAGGGATTTATCAGATGGGCTTACAGTTTGAAGCAATGTAGTCCCAGGTTCTGACTGCACGTGGAGAGTCAGAGGAACCAGTAGCTGGTCGAACGGTCTAAGAGCTGGAGTCTTAGGATCGGAGCAATAACCAATTCAGTCCCAGTCCAAGATGTGAAGATCAGGAAGCTCTTCGGAGAAATGATGGTGGAGTTTCAGTTCCAAGAGCTGGAGGCCGAGAAGATCAAGAAGCTCTTCAGAGAAAGGCGAAGCCGGCGGCCGAGGATCTCAGGCGAGAGCAGATACGTTTTTCCTCGGAAAGAGTCGCACGCACTCTACGCGGCTTCTACCTCTTTTATCTAAGTCCCCACCTATCAGAATCCTGCTGCCTACATTCAGGGCAGGGCTTTCTGTTTAATCTGCTGTTATACACCCAAAATCACATAATCTTGGGTGTGTCATGATCAGGTCAAGTTGACAACCTAGATTAACTATCACAAAAATATAATTGATTTATATATTCTTACACTGAAATCAGTTGTTGTCCTAATAATTATTTCACTCATCAATTGTATAAGAAACCAATCCAAATGCAATGACTTAAATCAATGATGGTTTATTATGCTTTACATGTTGACTGAGCTTAGCTGATGGTTCTTTTCCATGTCACATCAGTTAGGATTACCATGTGACAGATTCAATTGATGCATGGGGTGACTCTAGAAGACAAGAGATGGTCTTATCATGTATCTTCTAGTAAATGCTAATTTTTGACTTGGATCCCTCAGTTCTTTCCCCTGAGGATTCTGTTCTTTTCTCTGTTAGGTAAGTTCCAAGATCATGAAAGCAGAATTTTCCAGGTTTTATAAGGACTAGAAACAGGACAAGTACAACTGAGCACACTCCGTTTGCTAAGACAAGTGACAAAGTCAGTCATGATTAAGGAGGAGGAAAAATAGACATACTCTCCTAATAGGAAGAGTGTCAAGTATACATGTAAAGAGTAAAAATTGTTAATAAATATTGAAAGAGCAGTTGCCCATAATACACTGATTTTTTAGTATTGTTTTGATTAAGATTTTTTTCTGCCTACAAAATATGCTCATTCTCTTCCTAGGAGGTATAATCATGTTCTACATTGTGGAATCAGGCTCAAAGTCTGAGAGGTTTGAGAGGTTGTGATTTGCTTTAGTTCCAAATGTTTAAGTGTGTCTCACTACTCTTAATCTTGTCACACGTTAACTAAAATATCAAGCGTCTTTACCTTAAACAGACAATGCACAATTCTGAGACAGAAACAGGATATTCATCATAGACACTCCTGTCAAAAGGTTGGGGGTGAAATATAAAGCATATATAAATTACATATATGAAATTCATCCAGGCATTTACTACCAGTTTCTCTGACTCCCAAGGCAGGAAGTGTACCCTGAGTCATGCCGATATGAGAGCTGTCCCTTAACTCCTTATTCCTCATGGTTCCTGTTTCTGTCATTTGTGTTTAGGGCCATGTCCTGAGTCATCCTTCCTTGTCTATGAGGAATGCATTGTATTTTGAGTAAGGTGGCCTTCTCAGCCTGCTTTCAACCTATGGACATTTGTGATCCTCAAAGTCTCACTTTGTCCATTACATTACATTAAAAATGTAATGGGGTTCCTATGTAACAAAATACAACCTTACATTATACAAAATACATTTATTCACCCACAAATCTATCTGAGACATTCACATTTCTACTCTGTCCTATGAAATTCATTAAGTTCTTTTGCCTACATGAAAATGGCTGAGAGGCAACAACTTGAATACTTTAGATATATTAAAAAGTCCTACAGCGACACCCCATGGCCACATTTTACTGCCAGTGCCGTGGATTTGGTCTTTGACCTGAGTTCATTCTCTGCTGCCTAGTCTACCAACTCTGCTCACAAATGTAACAGTTCTTTTGTGCTTTAAAAACAGCCCAATTGGCACAGGGAGAATTCTGTCTTCAAGTGTCACTATGGAAATCCACAATCTTAATGGGTGAATGTCTATCTTCTGTGTCGCCATTGCCGGTTGTCTCCTTAATTGATGTGTTAGCAATAATCATGATTATATCATCTACCTTGTTTGCTTTACTAAGAAGCCTACATAAGATATTTTACTGTTTATTCTAGTATCCGAAAAATGTGTTTCTTACTTGTTTGTAGTTGTTTTGACTCCTAAAGCTAAAAATGTTTATCCTGGTATCGAAGCATGGACCAATCAATATTAGATACCATCATCTAACCACTTTACATCTAACCTCATAATCCTTCACAAGAATCTACTATTACAGTCAAACTGGGATACTCACTAGGTATAACCTCTATAGACAATCAAACTGTTGAACTCACCAAGATGAACTTTGGCTTTCACATGCATTCTTTTCTCATCTAAAATTTCTAACTTAATTCTCTTAAAATCTAAGTAGAGCCCACCAGCCCCCAAAACCCCAAATCCTACCCAAATACATGAAACTCTCTGTTCTGAGCTTCTGTCTCATTTATTTTCTGCCACTGCCTCACATTTTGCTGAGGGCAGTGTGTAGGTGATGGCATTTCAGGTTGGTAATTTCCTCCCTTGTAAAATAAATAATAATGACAAGACTGTATCTCACGAGAGGGTGTTATGGGGATTCCAATTATATCAGAAAATGAATTATAAACCACAGAGGAATTTTAAACATTATCAGTCTTACATACTAATCTTCCTGGCCTTGACATCCAATGAAAATAGTGATATTAAGAATTAGTTGATCAAGACAAATTGATAAGAATTCCATACACAAAGATAATATACAAATAGTTTCAATTAGAAATAAAATCCATCAAGGTTTATACTAGCAAAAATAATATTTGTGGGGAAATTTTCTTTCTTCTCCTTGTAGCATTAATGGATCTTATATGTTTATGGAAATAGAAAACTTCTTTTTAAGAGGTTTGCAAAATTAAGAACTCTGCTGGGTGTTGAAACTGAGTTGACATCAGAATCTCAAAGAGATATATGCCTTCCTGTGCTCATTACAGCATTATTTACTATAGTATAGATGGGGGGGACATAAATGTCCATAAATGGATGAATGAATAAAAATGTGTTATAAATGTGGAATTAAATATTTTAAGCTTTTAAAGGAAGGAAATCTTGCCATATGTAACAGTAGGGATATAGTTGGAAGACATTATGCTAAGTAAAATAAAGTAGGCAGAGAAGAAAAATTACTGCATGACACTACGTGTACGTGGTATCTAACAATAGTTAAACTTGTAGAAAAGTATATAGTTTACTAATGTTAGAGGTATGGAGGACAATGATATCCCTCCAACTTTTATATCACAATGGATTTCTCAATCTCCTCTCAGTTCTGATACTGTTAAGACTCACTGGAAGCAAAAATTATTATTGTGCAAAAATAATGGAAAATCCTAGAGTAAATGTATTACTATAATATATACTATAAAACAATCATATGTATTGAATATAATCTTCATAGCAATACAAAGGTGTGGTAGTATTATAATGCTTGTTTTTAAAATAAGAAATCTAAGTAGTGAAGCTTAAGGCTCACCTGATTAACATAATGCTGCAAATTCATGGTGTTACCAGAATTCAATATTATCTAAATCAAAGCAATACATTTTTCCACAGAATCCTCCTCTCTCTGTATTGCCAGACAGTGATATTTAATACAAATTTTGAAAAACACACGGCATGCAGTGGGTAAGATGAGATGTTATGTTCCAGATGCTCTAGCCCATCATTGAGTAACCACTTAATATCTCTAAGACAGGTAGAAAGCTAAGTATAAAGACAAGTTATTCATTCAGCATAAGTATTATTGCCTTCCTTTTTAAGGATAATGAATAATAAGTGGAAGTCCGTGATTACAGAAAAACCGTATGATGGTAAGATATAGACTTTGGAGAATAGGCCTGAATTTGCAGCATGCAAAATCTTTAAGCTAACTCAGGTCTCATTTTCATTGTTGAAGTGAAGCAATAAGGGATATCTCATTTGGCTCTCCTGTGGACTGAATGAGATAAAACACCTTAAAGATCCTGTGTAAAGATGATCTAGTAAAAACAATAAAAATTCAATTCTTTAGTAACATTTCATCCTTCATGAACTGCCAACCACTTAAATTTGACCTGTAAAGCTCTTGTTCTTTTTTTTTTTTTCGGTACCAGTAATTGAACCCAGAGGCGTTCTACCTCCGCGCTACACCCCCGGCCCTATTTTTTTTATACTTTATTTTGAAACCGGGTCTCACGAAGTTGCAGAGGGCCTCACTAAGGAG
>PVJS01041935.1:0-17733 GCA_004027185.1 Glis glis
CTGGGTCTCACTAAGTTGCGGAGGGCCTCACTAAGTAGCTGAGGCTGGCCGCGAACCCAGATCCTCTGGTCTCAGCCTCACAAGTACTGGGATTACAAGTGTGCACCACCATGCCCGGCTCAGAGAGGTTTTGAAGTGCTCAAAGACCAAGAGTCTCACTAACGACAAGGTCTCTGGAATTGGCCAGTCTTTTCTAAGAGAAGCACAGTGTTTTCTCATAGAGGGGCAATATGTTCCTGCTGGACTCCACACTCTGACCTCAGTTGGTCATGGGGACCATTGTGGTCTCCCATGTTGGGGGAAAGGGGCTGTGATCAGTAGACGGCTTCATGAGGAGGAAGGTTGGCTGTCCTGCTATAAGATTTACTAGAGAATCTAGAGGTGCTCAGCCTCAAGTTTATCTAACAGCTGTCCTCAAAGTCTAAAAGTTTGGAGGGGTGGTAGACATTCTACGTGGCTCCAAAGTCACAGCCAGAACCAATACAAGTAACAGTGGGTGTGGTGAGAAGTGGGGAGATGGAGAAAGGACTCTCTCACATCTATGGACACTAGCTTTGAGACCTTGGACATATTACCTAATCTGAGGCTGTGTGTCCTGTTCTGAATAGAAGGAAAATAGTTGCTGCCTTGGGAGGCTTGGTGGGAGATTTACATGAGATTACACAATGACGTGCTGACATAGAGCAATGTCCATGCAGCCCCTCTGAATGTCACTAAGAACAACTTCATATAATCATTTCCTACCTGTCCAATAATGGAACCAACTCTTTGAAAGCTACTCAGATACCTGTTAATAACCAGGCTCAAAATGCCTTCATGTCCAGTCTGTTCTTCAAGGGAATTTATAACCTTGTAAAAAACAACAAAAGAATAAAAAACTTCTTTAAATTCCTGTTCTTTATATCATGACTTTTTGGGGGGAAAATATTCACAAAGTCAGGGTTGTACTTGTCGATTGAATGCTTGTAATCCCAGTACTTTGGGAGGCAGAGACCGGAGTATCCTGGTTCGCGGCCAGCCTCAGCTCTCTTCCTCTCTCTCTCTCTCTGTCTCTCTCTCTCTCTCTACTTAGTGAGGCCCTCCGCAACTTCGTGAGACCTGGTTTCAAAATAAAGTATAAAAATAGGGCCGGGGGTGTAGCACGGAGGTAGAACGCCTCTGGGTTCAATCCCCGGTACCGCAAAAAAATACTTTCTCCTTAGGGATCCCTTATTAATTACTGCTATTAAGTCCAAAACCAAGCTAGCTTTAGCAAATATTTCCCCTACTTGAAATCTAGACTTTCTTGTTTGTGGTACTATTGACATTTGGAGCTAGAAGATTCTTTGCTGTAGGGTCTGTCTTAAGCCCTGTGAAATATTTAGCATATCCCCAACCTTTAGCAACCAGATTCCAGTAGCCTTTCTCTTCCAGATGTGACAAGAAAAAAAAATGTCCCGGCATTATCAATATCCCCTCTCCCCCAGTTGAGAACCACCACTCTATTTCATCAGGAGTTCATATATCTTTTTCTTTAATTCCCATCCCACAGTTAGGATTAGAATACTGAGATTTTAATGAAGGTTGAAAGAAATCAAAATGAAGATCATCCGAAAGAGCAGCATGAAATTAAGTCAAAACACTTTAAACTGCATCTAATTTATTCAACTTCCTCTTAACTTTCCTGACTAGTTCTTCTTTTATAATCCTGCTCTTCGGAGTAGAGGCCATGTGTTCCCAACACATAGGGACATCCACAAGGGCTTCCAGACCACTCCACAAATATTTGATCAGGAATCTAAATAAAACAGTGTTTTCTTTTCTACCTTGTCACTTTCACATTTTCATCTTTTGTTGAAACGTTTGACTAATCCTTAGTCATCTCTGTAATAAGAACTTATATCTTCTTCGTAGAAGTGCCATTAGATTCACCTTTCTCTCCATGACTTCAGTGGGCCAAATTACTTGCCAACGCAATCGGACAAGACAAGCATTCCTCCGGGAAATATACACTGACACCCAGACCATGACAGGGAAGGAGGACATTTCCCTCCACAGACAGCCCCTAACCCCAGGCTTTCACATGCACACATCATAAAAGTGTTAAGTAATAAGTCATAAGTCATTTTCTCAGCCTTCCCAAAAGAAAGTATGAAGACATTTCATGTTAGAGAGAACATAGCTGCCATACAAATAAAGCAAAAGCATTCATTTCAAATGCCTTCTACTTAGTAGGAAGGTTTGATTTACTATCCAGAAAAAATATATATATATATATTCTGCCATTACTATATGTGCTACATGATTTAGCACTGAAATTATTATCAAATATGGTTTAGCACTGACATTGTTATCAAATATCTTAAATCCTGTTAAGATACCTAAAGCTTATCAATTTTGATAATCTTGAATATTAATCATCTTGAAGTCTCAGGTCTTACAAGTTTCTTCACTGTTTCTATTTGTCACATGGGAAATATTATACTAAAATAGGTAGAGACTGACTTATTTCCCTGAGAAAATTCTTTCTTTTTTGCTCCATTCTTTTCCAAAATAAAGTTAATCATTTTAGACACACTGTTGGACTGTCTTGAAGGTTGTGTTCTTTAATTGGGTTTCTTAGTTTATGCAAGAAATGGTCATTGTTTAATGGAACAACCAATATGCAAACATATTTCCCTTTCTTTGATTTCCTTTATTTTTAAAGCATAACATGTTTCATGTTTGAAATAGCAAACATACGGAAACTATTAGGACCTAAATTACCCAAATGCTTTTCAAATAAGCTGTTCGGGAGACTTTAATCTTGTTAGTTGACACCACAACAACAGCCAGGGAGCTCTTGACTCCCCTGGTGGTACTGGGGAGGTTGGTGGCCATCACTGCCTGTAAAGCTGCCTGGCAGCCAGATCAGGGGAGAGGACAATTAGGGAGCCCTGAAAGAAAGATTCAGACTATTTCAGAAACCCAACATGCAGGGAGACAGAAAAAGTCGCCCTTTGACCATTTAGGATGACAGTTTTAGTTTGCTAGGTCAGCCAACTTCTATTCATCATTACCAAATCATTTCATTCCAAAAGAGAGAAATAATGATGTTGTTTTAGATGAAACAAATGGTTTTGATGAAGCAGAGTCTAAAGTTCTCTGCTCCTCTCCCTCCTCATATTCCCTCTGCTGCCCACAATCGCCGAGGGTCCCCTCGCTGACCTTGGGCTACCAGGGCCCCTTCCCACGCCCATCCTCCTGTCACTGCATCCCGGGCAGCATCCAAATCCTTCAAACCTTTGTATCTTCTGGTTCCTCCTCGTTATTAAACAGTGGGCATCCCACGTCTGAGCCTCTCAACTTCTTCTGGGAATGTCTGGGACTACTCTAACAATCAAATAAAATTCAAAGTTGATGATAATAACAGATTTATCTACAGTTGAATTCCATGATGATAACTGTTAGCGCTGAAGCCGGAGCGTGGAAAGGTGCCACGTTTCAGGTGACCTGCAATATATACCACCTAGGAAGACTCACCTGCCACTAGGTAACACTCAGGCATAGACAGTCTCCAAAGCCCTTAATTAAGGCTTAAAGCGCCCTATCAGGGAGCCACAAACCAACAGGGCCTTGACATGGGCTGCAGTCAAAGCCAAAGCTCTCCTCATCTGCCTGCAACAACATTCTGTGAAATGCTCGCAGATATCCTAAGGAGAGTTAGAACAATACTCCAACTACAGAGGGTGCATCCAGCTGGCACCTCTCATGTGGAGGATATTTGGTTGCTGGTCTTTTATCAAGTCAATGTAAAACCACGTTACGGGGACTGACAGCGACTCTGTAACTCAGCTGTCTGCCGTTTTATCGCAGCTCTCCGTAGCTCTCTAATGACTATTTCTGCATGCGTGTTTCTGACTGATAATCAGACTCAGAACACGTCCTAATTGGGTTTTCCACGTGTAGAGAGGCGCTTCTCTCGCCTCGCAGATGTCTCGCTAATGTAAATTAAAAGCGCAAACATGGTGAGCTTCAAGAAAAAGTCTGCTCTGATGGGATCTTCAACATATAGAGAGAACATAGTTTTATGGATGTTCGCATCATCAGAGAATATTTAAATATGGCCTGTCCAGGAAGGGAAAAATCAGTAAAATATCTGGCAAGGGGTTACATGTACACTGCTTAGGAAGATATTTACTGGGGTGTTTTAACTTGGACATAGCTGAAATAGAAGATGAAATGTAATCAGAAATGTGGGGGAGTATATGCGGGCATCACAACCAATCTCACTAATATGTATGGGGAGGGAGGCAGGGGGAGCGAGGCAGGATGGGGAGGGAAATACACCGAGTGCTGTGTGAATGCTTTTTGCAACTCTGAATCTCACTACGATGTATAATTGCAATGCACCAGTAAAAGTATAAAAAAGAAAAAAAATGCTAGTTACATTTAACTGAAATATGGACCAGCTGCCCCTGTTACTACTCATTAATCTTTAATGTTATCCACCAACATCTCGCCCCAGCTGCGGTCTCCATCTCCCACTGCAGGGATATATATATATATATATATATTTTTTTTTTTTGAAAGCTGCTTAGGGAACCTTGAATAATGTGGAAGGAACATAAAAGTTACCATCTCTCCTTGTCCTTGTTTGTGCCTTTTGTGTAACTTCACTGTAATACCTATAGGCTTTAATGCTTTGATTCATTTGCATGCTTGTCCCCAGAGACAGAGAAGTAGGTAAGATTTTAAATTGTCAAGATATTCTATGCCTAGCACACTGTCTGAGCTTGTCCTTAAACCATGTTTGCTAACATTAACAATTAAAACATAGATAAACTCATTTACATAATTTTTGTTGTTGTCGTTACTGGGGATTGAACCCAGAGACATTCTACCTTTGAGCTACACCCCCACCATGATTTTATTTCTTATTTGGAAACAGGGTCTTGCTAGGTTGATGAGAGTCTCATTACTTGCTGACGCTGTCCTTGAACCTGCGATCCTCCTTTCTCAGCCTCCCAACTACTGAAATTACAGACATGCACCACCATGCCTGACCATAATTTCTTTTATTATTTTTTTAGTCCTTGATCAAAGTGATGTGTTTATTTTTAAACTGAAGTCATAGAGTTTTAGGTCTAAAGGAGCTGTAGATGACTTGTGGGTTTGTCCTCCCATTTTGTAAAAGTGGAATTTGAGGCCCAGTTAGTACTGGCGATTTGTCCATGGTCACACAGCCTGGGAGAGAATTCCTTGCTTCTTCCTCCCAATCCCGTTCTTTCCTCTGTCGGTCTCATCCTCTGGTTAACAACTCAATCAAAACAGTAAGATGGGTCTGTGGATGTGGATGTGTCCCTAATACCTGCAGATACCAAGAGTCCATGCTTACCTGTCCCTCCTCACCTGAGGTCAGTCCTGGCCAACCTCAGGAAGGAGGAGGGCAGTGTGAACTCACCTGCTTTGGCTGTTTACACAAAAGAGGTGCTGAGTCTTCACCTGTGAAGGACATTCACCCTGTGGAGTTCTCACACTCCATCAGCAAAGATCTTGTCTCATCTGTACTCCAAACACTTGGACAGCAAACACCACTCAGGCACATGCCACGCCCTCCTGTCCCCTTTTGTCTTCTCCCCCAGGTTCCATCCTCTTTCCTCCTTGGATATTTGCAGGACTTGAGCTGAGTCAGAGGTCCTGTGTCCCTCAACTCTCCCAGCCTTGGAACCAACCCTTGAAGAATCCTCTGACCCCAGCCTTGGCTTTGAGTGCAGAAGCCATGTCTAGCTCTACCTACCACACTCTGGGACTTTCTGGAAACTTTCCCTAAATGCAATGCCCCTACCCTGGAATATTTGGGGTGTTATTTTGAACAACTCTGATGTTGCTTTTACTTGGATCCTCTTATATTTTTGATTGGGGGATTTAGGTCTGTATAGACTGTGTCTCATATTGCTTTATGCAGGAATGAGTGATTATTCAAATTATTTTAAAATCATTTTTTCGGGGACATTGGTCAATGTGAGCCTGCTCCTGGCCAACCTGAACAGATGAGGAAACCACTGACCTGTGTAATGGCAGGGAATTCTAGAAGTGGCTCGACCTTGAAGGATCTAGCAAGATGGCTGTCTTGACTGCATAAGGATGTGCCGGTCATGATGAGTCACATATACAATGGTGGTCCCATCAGGTCATACCACCTAGTGATGTCAGAGCCATCAGAGTTTAAGTACACTCTATCATGTTTGCACAATGACTGAATTGCTTAATAATGCATTTCTCAGAACATATCCCCATCATTAAGCAAGACATAACTATGCCTCTGTGTGAGTGTGCATGATTAACTGTACAAAATTCAACATAATGTGGCTCCACTTGGCCGCTGCATGCAGATAGCACATCATTTGTATGCTCTGATCTTCAGTTGTGTTCTGACCTGCACTTTATAGTTCATATCCACATGTGAATTGGTGACTATTCTACTTGAGAACCATTCCTCTTTCATTCCTTCCGGTGTGAAAAGGCAGGTCGTGGAGTGATGTACTAATGGCGACAGAGTACTCCAAAGGCCCAGGCTCCTGTGCATTCCGAGAGACCCTGGTGGACAAGAGGATGTTTTTCTGAGAGTGTGGGCAGAGCTCCAAAGCACAGGGCCTTGTCACACACTCTATGTAGCCTCTGAGGCTGATTATCACCAACTTCCTGGAAGTCAAGGACTGGCTGGAATGCCATGCTCTCTGCTGAATATAAGTCACGCAGCATCTGCGCCTGCTACCAGAGGACGAGGGAGGCACCCACCGGATCTACTGCCCTCAACATGCATGGAGCTGGCCCACCTAAACCGCCTCTGTTTCCACACTTGCAGATGGGCCTGGGACAGTGGAGAAAGGATGTCCCTAATGCTTTCAACAGGAAAACGCTTCTTCACAATGCATATATAAAATAGCCTTTGAACAGCAGATGGGGAAGATGGCAACAACAAAGAAGAGAATGAGATGCAGGAGATTCATAAGGGAGTCATCTCTGACCACTGCAGTCTCTGGCTTTCATGCTGCCATGTGGGACCTTGATGATTATTTTCATGAGTCAAATGGGCAAGGGGTGCCAGAGAGCTGGGAAGCAGCACCCCGGGTGTGTCCATGAGGATGTTCCAGGGAGAGACTACACTTGATTCCATAGACTGAGAAGATCCCTTCACCAGTGTGGATGAACATCAACCAACATGCTGAGGGCTGGAGTAGAATAAAAAGATGGAGAAGGACCCCTTTCTCTCTCTCTCTTTCTCTCTCTCTCTCTCTCTCTCTCTTTCTCTCTCTCTCTCTCTCTCTCTCTCTCACTCACTCTCTCTCTCTGTGTTATAGTTAGATATAAAATCTCCCCTAAAGAGTTCATTTATTGTTTGGAGCTGATATAATTGAGTCCTGCGGGTCGTAATCTCAGCAGTGGATATATCTATTATAATGGATTTATCTGGTTTAATTCTTTCTTTACTACCTCACTTCAAACAATGATTTGAAACAGTGACATGGACTTAAAAAATACGCATGCAAAAGACATAGAAATATTTACATTAAAGGAGTTACGTGGGTAACACAGGAGTGTGGGATCAAGATCTGGTCCCTTCCTAAGAACAAGAGTGTGGAATGAGGCCTGCTCCCTGCACCTGGGGATGCTCGTCCATCCACTGGCCAACCTGGCGCAGCAGCTGTAGGCACCAGGAATTGGCCTCAGAGCCCCAGGAACTGGAGAAGCTGTAGACCTTGACCTGGGATGGGGGGGATTCCCACAGGAGCCCCTCAATGACTGACATGTCAAGACGTTGTGAAGGACTTTTCTAATGTAGATATCTAAGGTAGATATTGGTGCACATTAATGAGAAATGTAATCTTGGAATCCATTTCAAGCTAAATCTATTAATCAGAGGGAGAAACACTCCGAGTACAGAATTCTGTGTTGGCCAAATATTAGGACTGGACTAGAATATTGTCTCACACTATTAAGCATGTTATTTGGTGGAATTGTTTGTCAGGAAAAGAATGAAATTGGGGATTCTACTCTCAGTGGGAGATCACAGTCTGACAGAAGGATAAAAATCACAAAGTCAGCACTCCATGAAGAGACTGCATTTCTGAAGCAGATCCCATGTAAGATGATCCATATGGAGTTCTGCAGAAGGGTGGACAGGTACAACTTTTGCTCTCACAGCTGGGAACCCCAGATATGGAGAGAGACTTTCCAGCCTCCAGAGTCCAGTCCTCACTCGAACCAGCTGCATAACCTTCAAAAGGTACTCAGGAGTCTCTGTGGTTCCCTTTCATCTTACCAACATAATGATATCTAACCCACGAGGCTGTTTTGAGAATCAAGACAATGTATGGAAAGTACCTTTCACAACATTTGCATACCACAAACTGACATTTTTATCATTGCTAGTATTACTCATACCCAAACTAGAACTACATCCCGAACCTCTACATTCCTAGCTGTATGTTTTCTCACATTAACACATTGCCCAACCTATTAAATCAAACCTTTTCTTGTTTACGATTTCTAGTTGGACGTGTGTGTATAGTTGACTATACGAGTAGAATAAAAGCGGTGATTCTATGTGTGTGCACCTGCATCCTGAGGGCTGTTGTTCCTGGAGTCTCTTTTACACTAGGAATCGTGTGCACAGCAGATCACTTAGTGTCCACACCGTCTTGTAGGATGGATGTCATCACTTCTATGCATGGCTAAGCTGAGGCAGGCAGTGCTAAGCCCTGGTCAAGCCCTCCTAGATGGCAAGTCAGGGACAAAGTCTGTCCTGTTTACACTCTAACCTCAGTCACACCGTCCACTTGGTGCCCCCCTGTGTTCCACGTTCAAGAGAATGAATGACCTAGGATGCCAATCCTGTCTCAATGATGCATCTCCTGCCCTTATTGCAGACTGCTTCTTTCAGGGACCCTGGCTTCAGCAGTTCTCAGCCTGGTTGGAATTCCTAGTTCCTGGGAGACTATCTCTAGGGCTGTCAGGCCACTCCCCAGAGGACCTGCGGAATTAGAACTTCCACTTGTGGAGTTAGAGGAAGCGTCTTTCTCCCTTATGATTAGGTGGGTGGATCTGCTAGACCTAAGTAAAGAGGGAACCCCCTTAGGGGAGGGTCCAGAAAGTCAGTAGACGATTGATCATAACCAACTAGCGGGATGCTGTTGGGAGTTGTAAGGTCCTCTTATTTTCAATAGTGAGAACCACAATTTCTAGTATTACTTGGATTCTAATACAACCACCTTCTTTGAGAGCCTTTCTAAAAAATTGCAATTCTCCCTCAGTTTGTGAAATTAGTTATTTGTCTGACTGGGAAGCGCTGGCTTGCTTTTCAGCCTCTGTTGCTAACAGGCTTGCACTGCACAGAGCAAGTGGGTTGTTTCTAATGATATTCTCCCCTTTAGAATAAACAAACAGAAGCGCAGGCATATTTGTTCTTGATTAATTCAAGTCAAGGAGACCTTTCCACCTGCAGAATCAGGCTGCATTGCCCTGTGAAAGCTGAAAGTTTCAGAGAGGTATAGACAACCTCAAGGGCAAATGCTTCCCAAGGACAAGTCTCTATGGACTTCTGTGATGCACATTTACCACCCGCTCCCAGATTCAGGTGTGAAACCTCTGTCCTGATGTTTTCCCTGTTAAGCAGCTGTCTGGACTCAGGTCTCCTGGGGGAGGAGGCACCACCTGTTCCGGAATTCAAGGGCTCTCCTGAAGTCACAGAAGACCTCACCTGGGCAAAGGGCAGAGGAGGCAAGGACGTTGCTGTAGTTCAAACAAGGTATAAGCTGCAAGGCACGAGGCTCACTGCAAATAGAAATGAGAACCCACAGTGCGAAATCAGAATCTCACAAGTGGTATAGAAAAGCAATCCTTTTTTTCCTAATTCTAAAATCTGCTATACCAGCATTTTTACATAATTGAAATCATATTGTAAGCCGGGCGTGGTGGCGCACGCTTGTCATCCCAGTACTTGGAAGGCTGGGACCGGAGGATCGCAGGTTTGCGACTAGCCTCAGCTACTTAGTGAGGTCCTCCGCAACTTAGTGAGACCCTGTTTCAAAATAAAAAATAAAAAATAGGGCTGGGGGTGTAGCTTGGAGGTAGAATGCCTCTGGGTTCAATCCCCAGTACTGCAAAAAAAAAAAAGAGAGAGAAATCATATTGTAAAGATAAAGATAAATCATATGTATACAGACAATAATAACAAGGGCTGGGGATGTGACTCAGTGGTATAGAGTGCTGTCCTGGCAGGAGTGAAACCCTGAGTTCCATTCCCAACACCATGAAAAGTTAAATACATAAATAAATAAATAAGTAAATAAATAAAACGAGATATTGCTCCTATCTCTGTCACACGCTTGGATATTGAAAGTCAGATGAAAGTTCTGGATCTACTAATAAGTAATGTGACACTGGAAAAGTCACAGATTCTTGTCACACAGATACAATGGCTGCATATTTCCAATGATCTCTTCTACTAGTAGTAAAGCACAATTCCGTGAATTCTGTCAGATGGTCTACTCGGCACTAAAAGGAGGAGAAATCACTAATGCCATGGGAAATTTGAAGGTCAGACAATAAGAGCTCATAAAAATACACACATATACCCATATTAAAAGTAAGCAAGTTTGACTCAAAATGAAAGCAAAATTGACATATGAGAGCAGGCTTCAGTCCCAGAAGTGCGTCTTTGCACTCCAGGGAGACCACCAGTTGTCCTTCTGTGCAAATGTTCTTCACAGCACATGTGACAGCTTAAGAATTCTCCCACCCCCCCCCAAGCAATCCTACAAAGTCGGATTTATTTTAATGTGTATTTATTTTAATGTGTATTTTTTTAAAATACACATTTGAACCAGATGCAGTAGTGCACACCTATAATCCCAGTACTTCGGAGGCTGAGACAGGAGGATGGCAGGTTTGAGTCCAGCCTCAGCAACCTCGTGAGGTCCTCAGCAATTTAGTGAGACCTTGTTTCAAAATAAAAAGATAAAATAGGGCTGGGGTGTAGCTCAGAGGTATAATGCCTCTGGGTTCAATCCGCAGTACCACAATAAATAAAAATAAGTAAATACACATTTAGTTATTATAATTGCTTTTTCCAAAAAAAAAAACCCAGATATTTTATATAGGTAAGGATATAGCTCTACTTCTCCAGGGGAGTAAGAATATTCCAAATGGGCTCTTTTATAAAGCAATAAGAAAAATGACCAAAAATATTAATGCCAACATTTTTAATCTCTGGATATTGTGTAACCAAGAGCTTACAACAGAGTGTTTATTTAGGTGACATGGTGTGTTTCTCCAAATACCCTTTCTGCCTTGTTTCCTATCTTTCTGAGACTCTCATTATGTGTGTTTTGCTGTGTGTAGAATTTAAGTTGGCGGGATTTCACTTGACCGACTTTAATGGCACTACCTGGCTGTCTTCCCTAACAGTGTTCCTAAAGGGAAACCTGATCTTATCCTTACGGTGTTTCCCAGTTTCTGAGGTATCTGCTTACATGTTCAGGTATTGTTTTTCTCACTGGTTTTGAGAAATTAGGTTATAATGCATTTCCGTGAGAAGATTTTCTTTATCTACAGTCCTGTGGGCCAGTGAATTTCTCAAGTCTATTGGTATGTGGTTTTCATCCAAGTTTGCTTGGATGCTCAGTTACTAATTATTTTACATCCTCCCCTTCTTTATGTCTAATTACATATCCACTAGGCCATGTGAAGTGAAGGGCGCCCAGGACCCCAGGTGCAGGTTTCTTTTCCCCCACATTCTTCTTCTTCTTCGTTTCTTTTTATTTTGGATAGTATCTTTTGTTACATCTTCACATTCATTGTCATCTTATCTGAAATGTCTACTCTATTAGAAATCCCAGCCAATGTATTTTTCATCTCAAATGTGTCAGCCTTCAACTTGGTTCTTGTCGATAACTTCTGTGTCTCTATTTAGTGTTTTAAATGTATGGAACCCTGTCCCCATGTCAGTTCTGGTCCAGTTCTAGTCTGTCTCTCATGGTGTCACACTCTCCTGTTTCCTCTGTCTACTCTGTGATTTTTAGCTGGGTATCAGAGGGTATGTGGCTTTTATGGGCACCATTACATGTGACAGAGTGAGAAATAGTGCCAGGGTGCAGGGTGACAGTTTCTCCTTTTCAACCACCACTGCCTCTGAGTGGGGCGGGGTTGGGTGGAGGAGGGAGTGCTTAGTACCTCCCTTCAAACTAGAATATTTTGTTAATTAGTTTTGGTCACAGAAAAAAGTGTATTATTGAAGCATTATGTCTTTAACTCTTTTTCTTTTTTCAAGGTGAAGCAAGGGTCTCTGGTGCAGCAATTAAGTATGCTTCCTAAATGTACATTACAATTCAAAATATGGGATGAACATCAGGGGGTTATCCTATCAATGCTTGGCTTTCCAGAATGCTACAAATAAAAATTTGAAAGCACAGGAAATAACAGATGGGCCTGTGTCTTTATAAAATAAGTAGCTTAGTAGTAAGAAAATAGTACAACCACTAGGAACCTGGGCTCTGGAGAGCTTCTCAGAACTTGCCTTATATCAATCAATAGTCTAAAATAGATAAAAGTAGTTATAATATATAAATACATAGTATATAGTAACTTTTTATATATTATATTATGCATAATATGTAAATAATCACCTTTTATATATCAATCATATATCATTAATGGTCTAAAAAGTAGTTATTATTTTTTTTTCCAGTACCGGGGATTGAACACAGAGGCGTTCTACCTCCGCGCTACACCCCGGCCCTATTTTTTTTATACTTTATTTTGAAACCGGGTCTCATGAAGTTGCGGAGGGCCTCACTAGGTAGAGAGAGAGAGAGAGAGAGACAGGGAAAGAGAGAGAGAGCTGAGGCTGTCCGTGAACCCGGATCCTCCGGTCTCCGCCTCCCAAAGTACTGGGATTACAAGCGTGCACCACCACGCTGGGCTTAAAAAGTAGTTATAATAGCATTATAGCAGTAAACATTTCCTAAAGCAAGAAGTAACTGTGGGAAGGATTATTTGTTTTTGAAAACTGGATCGATTCCAAAAAGGCTGGTAGTCCCTGGAATCACAGAGTAGAAGCGCTGTGCAAAGCTAGACTTAAAAATTAATTCATTAGACAAAGAGTGTGTGGGGGGGTATATATGTATATATACATGCATATATATAATTTTCATATTCAGTTTGGAAGGCAGGGAACAAACAAGAAGTGTGCAGTCTGAGGAATGATCACAGAGCACTAAGGAGGACAGGCTAACAGATGACACACACAAACAGCAATCTAGTAAAAATATATTGTGTATCTATCATGTCCCAATGTTGTCTTGTGTCCTATGAAGAATATAGAAGTAAATATGAGGGATATGAGTCCTAGGGTTTGACAGAAAAACCACCAAATGAGGGATTACAAGGAGGCTCAGTGTCACACAATAGAAATTAAAAAGTCCTCTGGGAGTATGTAGCTGCAACTTTATTTAATCTTTTTTTTTTGAGGAACTGGGGATTGAACCCAGGGACATTCTACCTCCAAGCTACACCCCCAGCCCTATTTTTTATTCTTTATATTGAAACAGGGTCTCGCTAAGTTGCGGAGGGCCTCACTAAGTAGCTGAGGCTAGCCGCGAACCCGGATCCTTTGGTCTCAGCCTCTAAAATACTGGGATCTTAACACCTCGGGAAAAGACTTGCGCAAGAAAGGGATCATAAGAACTGGGGACAGAGGTAATGCTGCTGAGGGGGGTGGAAAGCCTTCTAAATTGAGGGGATTGCACATGGAAAGGCCAAGTTAAGGGAGAGGTAACATTTGGGGAATGTGTAAATATTGCCCAAGACAACAAAAGGTGTCCTGGGAAAAGAGCGGAAAGGCCACATTCTGGAGACATGGAGAGTCATGTTGAAGTTCAGATGTCCCCAGAGGCCAGTGGGGTGCCACTGTAGAATTCTTAGCAGGAGACTGAAACATTTTAAGATAGATGCGGATGGGCAGGTGTGGAAGATAGAATACAGAAAACAGATGGGTGGTAGGCATGCTCGAGTCCTAGTCAATATCTTGAGCCTTGGAAAGACAACAAAGGAGTGGGGGAAGTAGGTGGGCTCGTTTAACAGGTAGAAATAAAAGGACCTCATCATTTATTCAAAATAAAAATTGGGGAATATGAAAAGATAGCATGACTGTTTTCATGCAGTCACAGTTAAAAGCCAGGTGAGCCATTTACTTATATAAGGAGAAAGGTCAGAACACATTTTGGACAAGTGGAGATAAAGATACTTTACTCCTGGACCAGCCCTTCTGCTCTTTTCTTCGAGGAATTGTTGCATGTAACTTATCACAGCCCAACCAGATAGAATGAGACAGTCTTCCAATCCTGCGGGTGAGAACTGATGCTCAGAGATGAAAATCCAAGACCACAAACACGGGTATTAAGTAGTAGAGATCGGGGGACACCTTAACCTAAGCTCTCCTGAATCCAGAGTCCTTGTTCACCACTGTAGTGTGCCTCTTCTTCTTCCAAGAACATGATATAAATGCCATCACACGTACTGTCCTCAGGGTTGGCTTGACTCACTCAAAACTGTTTCCAGGAGAGCCATACAAGTTGCCTCCGATGTCAATGACATTTTTCTTCTCCTGCAGAGTAGCTGTCCAAGATAGGGACTTACCCACTTGTTTAACCATCCACCCACTGAAGGATATCTGGGTAGCTTCCAATTTGGGTTTATAATAAATCAGCTAAAATGAATCATGTACGGATTTTTATATGAACAAAGGTGATCATTTTTCTGGGATGAACGCCCAGGAGGGTGATTGCTGAACTGAGTGGCATCTGCGTGTTTAGTTGTACAAGAAACTGCTAAATGCTCTTTCCTGAGTGGCAGTATCGTTATACACCCAACCAGCAACATACCAGTGATCCAGTTTTGCTACCTTCGTGCCCACATTTGTTGTACTCACTCTTTTTAGGTTAGCCATTCTAATAAAGGTATAGCGATACCTCACTTGGGTTTTAATTTGTGTTTCTGCCATGGCTGCTAATATTATACATCTTTTCATCACACTGTAAGTCATAAAATGTCTCTTTGTTTTTTGCCCGTTCATAAATTGGATTGTATTTTTATTTTAGGGTTGTTTTAAGTTTGCTTTTATATATCATAGATTCCTGTCCTTTGCCAGATACATGATTTGCAAATATTTTTCTCAGAGATTAGTTTCATTAATAATTTAGTAGTTTCTTGAAGATTGAGAACTTTTAATTTGGATGAAGTCCAATGTATTAGTTTTTCCATATATGAATTTTGCTTTTATTGTCAATTCCAGGAAATCTTTACCTAACCCTATCCTATATTGTGAAAATTTCCTCTGATTTTTGGTAAAACTTTAAATTAAACTTATATTTTTACATTCTTAACTAAAAGTCTGTGATATGTATATTCTATTTTTTCTTCATAAATTTTACTTCCACCCTTGTCAAATATCAACTGTGCATATTTCTGTGTTGTCTGAGTTTCATATTCTCTACCACCGATCTATAGTGTATCCTGCTTAATTCTACATAGGTGGTTACTATTGCTGTGTAAGTCTTTAATTATGGTAGACCAATTCCAAGTACTTTGTTATTATTTTTAAAAAATTATTTTACCTATAACATTTTCTTTATATTTCGATATAAATTTTAAAATAATTTTGACTATATTTACAAAAATAATGTTTCTGGAATTTTCACAGAAAATGTGTTAAACGTGTCTATCAATTTGGAGAAAATAGGTATCTTCACTATGTTGGGTCTTCAAATCCATGAATGTGACATGTTCTTATCATTTACTTAGTTCTTTGTATCTACCACATTGTCCTGTAGTGATCAGTGTACAAGTTCTGTAGAAACTTTGTTATATTTCCACTTTTACAGATTATTTTTGAGCAATTCAAAGTAGCCTTATATTTTTGATTTTCGTCTACAAGATCACTGCTAATATACAGAAGACATCTTATTTTTGTATATTTATTCTGCATCTGGGACCTGATTGCACTCTAGTATTAGCTCCAGACGGTGGCTGTTTTTTCCCTAGGATTTTCTACAATCATGCTGTCTGCAAACAAGGACTGTCTTATTTCTTTATCTCTAACTCATGTGACTTTTGCTTTCTTTCCCTGTTTTATTGCACTGGCTAGAATTTTGAGTATTATGCTTCACAAGTAACGAAAGCAAGTATCTTTTTCTACTTCCCAATCTTGTAGGTAAAATAGTCAGACTTTCACCACTGATATTAATTTTGGCGGTAGTGTTTTTGTAATGCTCCTTAGTAAGTTAAGGGAATTCCGCCTCTTCTTTTTTGTATGCGAGTTTTTAACATAACCCAGCATTGAAGTTGTCAAATACTTTCTCATTGTCAATTGATATGATCATGTGACTTTTCTTCCTTAGCCTATTTATATGGCGGATTATGCTGTTTGAATATTGAATACTAAACTAATCTTGGAGTTCCTGAAACAAACTCCACCTGGCTGTGGTAGTGTAATAATTTTGTGTATGTGTGCATGTGCGTATAGTGTCAGTGTGCAGTAACTCTGAATAAATCATTGAATTCCATTCACTAAAATTTTTTAAAAAATGTTAGTAAGGGACATTGGTCTATAGTTTTCTTTTCTATAACATCCTTATCTGGTATTGCTACCAGGAAAATACTATCTTCAGTATTTTAATCTGAATATTTAATATTTAATATTCTTCAGTATTTAATCTTCTGTTTTTGGAGATTGTGTAGAATTGATCTTAATTCTTATTAAACATTTTTAGAAGCTTTCAGAAAAACAATAGGGACATGAAGAATTTGTTTAGGTGTTATGAACTCAATGTTCTTACTGAAGAATTTTTCAAATTTTCTGTTTCATATGGGGTCAGTTTTGAGGAGGGGGTCCATTTTGTTCAAGTTTTCAGATTGGTGCATGGGGTCATTTGTAGCATGTTCTCATGAACCTTTAATATCTTCAGGAGCTGTAGGGTTATCCTTGTTGCATTCCTGATCTTGGTAGTTTGTGTGTCTATAGTTGTTATGTTAGTCTTGATGGAATTTTTTCAATTTATTGATTATTTTTCCCAAAGAATCAGCATTTTGTTTGATTTGTTTTCTTAATATTCTCCTGCATTCATTTTCATGACTCTTATTGTTCCCTTCCCTTTGTTTGTATTTGATATATTTTGGTGTCCTTTTCTTATTCAGATTATTTAAATGGGAGCTCATATGATTGACCTGAGATTGTTCCTCTTTTCTAATATAAGCATTTAATCTCTAGCTAAAATTATGGATTTGTCTATAACTGTGGTCGCTCTCTAGTGGAGCGGAGACCCTGGGAAGATGCAACCACGCCGAAACCAGGACACCGGGGATGCAAAGAAGGAGACCAGCTCCAAGCAAATGCATATTTATTAAGAGCAACAGACTTCTTTTATAGACAGAGTCCTGGGAACTTTGTACAGGAAGGGATTAGTCCAATCAAACCACCATGTATCTTTTTTAAAACAAAGCTTCTAAGAATTAAGACACTGAGCAGTCAAGTGCTTATCACTTTCTCAGGGAGCAAGAGCAAGAATGTCAGGAGACTCGGATTCTCCAAGGCCGTAGCCCCCCTCTATGCTCCGTTTCTCATCAGAACAGGCTGCGCTCTTGCAGGAAGTGTGCTTCCCGCCAGGCTCAGTGTGCCAAGCCTAGAGACACGCCACGTTCTCAGAGAACAGATAA
>PVJS01041936.1:0-17732 GCA_004027185.1 Glis glis
GGAAATAAACTGGAGCCCAGGATGGACTTTCACAAAGATATCAACTACTAAGCTGAAAGCGAGAAGGAGGGAGGGGGGAGGCGGGGGGTGGGAATTGGGGAGGGCTAACTGACCAATGAGTGCATGTATATGTCTACCACTCTGAAATCCTTCAAGATGTATGTTTGCAATGCACTAATAAAAATTAAAAAAAAAAAAAAATAAATAAAATCTAGAATTGTATGACCTGTCTATACTAGGTTAAATTAAAAAAAGAATTATGCATCAGGCAATGAAATCCCATAAACTTCTAAAGTAACCAGACTTTAATAAAAAAGAAAGTAGCATCTCAATAAAAATGTCTAATTGAATTTAGTTGGAAGCTAGTTCAGGATAAAATAAAATTATTCTTTTAATTTTATTGTGTGTGTGTGTGTGTGTGTTACTGGGGATGGAACCAAGGGGCATTCTACCTCTGAGCTACACCCCCATCCCTACTTTTATTTTTTATTTTGAAACAGGGTCTAACTAAGTTGTTGAGGCTGGCCTGGGACCTGTGATCCTCCTTCCTCAGCCTCCCAGGTACTGGGATTATAGGTGTGCACCCCCAACCCCAACTTCATAGTATCTTTTTTTGTGTGTGGTACTGGGAATGGAACCCAGGGGCATACTACCTCTGAGCTACATCCCAAGCCCTATATTATTTTTATTTTGAAGCAGGGTCTCACTAGATTGTGATCCTGTGATTCCCCCTTTCTCAGCCTTCCAAGTACTGGGATTACAGGCATGCACCACCATGCCCTGCTTAGGTTATCCTTATAATATGATATTTCTGAAGTCTCCAAAATACTTTGGGTAAATACCATATGTTACAAATGAAAAATATTGCCACCAACAATTTCCGGACTTCTGAAAACATTTCAAAATTAAATTTATTCTCAATGTAATTTCCTGGAATTATATTAAAATAGTGATGTACAAATCACTTTAAGTATGGTTATCTTGTGCTTGAATTGCCCTCAGTGGCCAGTACCCGATAGTCCTCTAGTCTCTCATTCCATCACTTACAGGACATATTGCTGGTTCAGGGATGGTTTACTTTGGAGTTGTGAACATATAATTCTTGTTCTTATTCTACTTCCTTCTCTACTCAGCCTGACTCAGCCTGGTATTTCATTGCTACTCCATTTTATTTAATATCCACATAGTTTAGGAACCTACAACATAGCCAGGCGTGGTGGCGCACGCTTGTAATACCAGTACTTTGGGAGGCGGAGACGGGAGGATCCGGGTTCACGGCCAGCCTCAGCTCTCTCTCTCTCTCTCTCTACTGAGGCCTTCCGCAACTTCGTGAGACCCGGTTTCAAAATAAAGTATAAAAAATAGGGCCGGGGGTGTAGCGTGGAGGTAGAATGCCCCTGGGTTCAATCCCCGGTACCGCAAAAAAAAAAAAAACCTACAACATAACACCTAATCCTCCTATAATTACAATTATATTTTATTTTTATTAGACATAGAGAGAACTTTGTTCTTTGGCACAAGTGATATTTCTCTAAGCTTTGTATGATATAGAACCACCCACTTTATAAAAACTACTACAATATATAATACTATAAATCACAATAAATATCCATGAATTTGGAAATTACATATTTAACTTTAAAAGCCACAATTATACACCACATTAGTATTTTTTCTAATTTTGATACAGTTTGTTTTCATGTATTGATTTTTACAAGAAACCCTTTATGTTAACCTGTAACCAGATCATTTATAATTATATGAGTGGTAAATGTGTACTTCAAGTAGACCTAAGGCCTTGGAATATTATGAGTTGAATATAAATGATAAACTATAGCTCAACCATGATATGTATTTTATATAATATGTATTTTATGTGGAATTTAGAAATGTGGAATTTAGAAATGAATTCATATGAAACTTATAAATGATATACATGGCATTATTTAGTAAAATAGTGAACTAGGTAGCATTACCTAAAGCCAGAATGACATTTTAAAACATATATGAGTCAGATAAAATATGTGCAAGTTATTCTTCTGTTTGCTTTTTGTTATTTTGTTATTTGTAAGTTTTCAATATGCTTAATTCACAATGGTTTATCCTTTTTCAATGACATTCACTGTACTTGTATTATATCTGGAAACTATAAGAGCAACTTCTTAACTGCTTCAAGATAAACACAGGAACACTCCTTCCCACTACTTCCTCCTCACATTTGTTCCTAATTTTTCATCTCTCATCGCCATTAAAGAGAGCAATTTCAATATTGACATTTTAACACAGTGACAGGTGCCAAAAAGTCATGCAATAAATTTTTAAGTGAACAAAATAAAGCACAATTTTTTCACTCAAAGCTTGATTTCCCATTACTCCTTGTTCTTTTATTACTACTTTCAAATTACAGGAGATTCAAGAATTATTTTCCATAATAAAATATTTATACATCCCCATTTTTGCACTCCCTTTACCAGCCTTGATTTAAGATCATTTCTACTCGTATGCATCATTGCACACTTACTGCATACCCTTCATGTCTCTAATTATCCTCCTCTGTAATTTCCAAATATCAGCAACTTTTTTTTTTTAGTGATAGAGATTGAACCCAGGGGCATTCTACCTCAGAGTTACACCACTGGCCCTATTTTATTTTTAATTTTGAAAATAAAGTTGCTGAAGCTGGCTGTAAATCTGTGATCCTCCTGTCTCAGCCTCTCAAGTACTGGGATTACAAGCGTGCACCCCTGTGCCCAGTTCAGCAACTCTTTTCTACCTAATCTCCCACATATATGAACACTCTTATGCAGCTTGCAATCAAAAAAACTAAGAAAAAGGCCGGGCGTGGTGACACACGCTTGTAATCCCAGTACTTGGGAGGCTGAGACCTGAGGATCCGGGTTCACAGCCAGCCTCAGCTACTTAGTGAGGTCCTCTGCAACTTAGTGAGACCCTGTTTCAAATAAAGAATAAAAAAATAGGGCAGGGGGTGTAGCCTGGAGATAGAATGTCCCCTGGGTTCAATCCCTGGTATCGCCAAAAAAAAAAAAAAATCTGAGATAACTACCTGACAGTAGAAATTGGGACTCATCTTTAATATTCGAGATGTCCACAGATTCCAGCATATTATTTTGGAGTCTCTGTTTATTTTTCTCCATAATGTTATGCTGTATTTAAACTTACCCATTTGGTGATTCACTGTAAACTGTTCTTTAACCTGTTGTTGTATAAAATTATCATTTTTTTGGGGATATGGCCAATTCATACTTTTAAAGGCCAAAGAGATTTTATATAAATGGGTTCTATATACTCTGCTATGTTAGTTTGCCTTTTTTGTGCTGTGATTCAAATACCTGACAGGAACAACTTAGAGGAGGAAAGTTTTATTTAGCTCATAGAATCAGAGGTTCAGTCCACGGTCGTCCAACTCCAAGGTAGAGACATCATAGCAGCAGGGAGTAGAGAAGGACAGTTTCTTCATGGCAGCAGGGAAGTAGAGAGAGAGAAAGGGGCCAGGAATAAATATAATCCTCAGTGCCATGTCCCTAGTGACCCATCTCCTCCAGCCATGCCCCACCGCTGAAGCTTGCTGCCCTGAGAGCCAGGTTTTACCACATGAGCTTTGGGGGGCATATTTCAGATCCAAACCATAACATGAACCATTCATTAAAACCAAATGTTAAAATTTGAATTTAAAACTGATAAATTTAAAAGCATTTATTTAAAATTAAGTTTAAGCCAAACATGGTAATACACACTTGTAATCCTAGTACTTGGGTGGCTGAGACAGGAGGATTCGGGTTCTTGGCCAGCCTCAGCTACTTAGTGAGGCCCTCCACAATTTAGTGAGACCCTGTTTCAAAATAAGTAATATAAAATTGGGCTGGGGGTGTAGCTCAGAGGTAGAATGCCCCTGGGTTCAATCCCCAGCACCGCAAAAAAAAAATATATTTTTTAAAGTTTAATTTAAAATTAAAAGTGAGCTATTAACAAATATGTTTATCAATTTAAAGCTAAAGATTTAATTTAAACCCTTTCATGTTTATGTAAATAAAATTATTTTGAAAAATAATTATATTTTCTGGGGACTAATAATTAAAAAGTATTTATTAAAATTGAATTTAAAATTAAAGTGAGCAATTAACAACTACATCTTTATTAATTAACTTAAAATTAAATATAATAAACCCTAGAACAATCATGTTTTATACTTATATAAAGCTCTTAAATGTCTGTCTTAAGAAAGTGAGATCATCATACATACTTCTGCATTCAAACTGTCCTAATTTTTTTAAATATATAAAAAAAATCAAGCCTTACCCAAATAAATATCTAGTCAGAAAAAGAGGAATATTTTTATATATTTTAGGTAGCTGAATATTCTTTTATGCAAGTGGCAATTTGTAAAGGTTAATTTCAGTATGGACTCTGCAGCCTCATCAATGAACTTTTCCTAATATATTACATTAAAATACAATGATCTATCTTGCCCTTTGAATGAATTACTTTTCCATGTGTGGTTTTATAATATAATACATTGCTCATTTGAAATATAGTGAGTTATAGAATTATATAGATCAACAGGAATTGAAAGTTTATATTAATATTTCAAGGTCAAATTTGATAATATCACTACAGATATAAATTATGAAGGAGTGGCAGAGCTCATAGAAATGGGTAAAAGTTTTCATTCTTTATTTTTGCTCAGAAGCTCAATTTTTATCAATGCCTATAATTATTTCCAGTTGTTTTCTTGGAAAGAAGGTATAGTTCATTTATTTTCAAAAGTCGTCTGCAAAATACCAAGTCATAATAGTTATAATTTGTCTGTCAATCATTCTTTCAAATAAAAATTTTGCTGCATGGAAAGAATTTGCTAAGGCAGCTTGGGACTTGAACGCTTGCGCACTTTCCTTAGAAAATTATCATCCTTCAATACACACCAAATGTCCTTTTTATGGATTTTCCATTTTATCACAGATGATAGTAAAAATGATATACTCATGGTTGAGAATTAATAAAATTAATAGGTTTTACCACCTCATCAAAGATATCCATAAGTGAGACTGGTGTGTGTTTTTTATTAATTTTTCATTTGTTTTCTTTGTCTGCAAGTGAATGGTAGAAAAGATACAATAATCCTGTTATACTCTGTGTCCCTGCCTTGATTTTAAGAAATCAGCAGTATTATTATTACATTTTTCATATATATGTCACCAAAATCAAAATTACAAATAAGTAATATCTGAGAATTACTAGAAAATTAGTTCTGACATTAGAGTTCCCCCACCTCAGGATTCCATGGACAACACACTTTGAATATCACTGCTATAATGGAATGATTTTCAAATATCTTAAATTTTCAGGTATCTTTGCTTAAAACCAATATTCATTTCCCTTAACAAGAAATGTATCTTTATACAATGGGACATTATTAGTTCCTGCTATTTCAAAGTAAAAGAATATATAGACCTATCACAATGCCTAGCTAAGAGTATACAACCCCAAGATTTTAGGACTGACTATCATTAATTAATGTTTGTAACATTGAAGGAGGGAATGATACGCAAGGAGTCTTAGTGCTTCCCCTGCTATGGATTAAGACATCATTTCAAGTCAAAGTTCTGCTGAACACTTCTTCCAACCCTGAAGATCCAATCCATTGGATGTTTTATGTGATGACCTTTTGGACAAGAATATAATCACATAAAAATGTTATTCCAAAAAAATCTAATACTATCTGAGAATAAAATTTAATCAAGACAGAGTTAATAGAATACTTCATTTATGTATCAACTATTTATTTTGTGCATACTTCGTTCTCAAAATTCAAAATTGTTTTCAGAATTTTTAGAGAGAGAAAATATGCAAAATACCAATATCAACACAACTTTTACAGTCCAAGGAAAAAAATGAAGCATGAATTAATATTCTTTAAATCACAATAAGTATCAGTGCAATTTGCTATATTAAAAGGACCATAATAGTCTCATTTTTAATATTAGTTCTCTAAGAAAGTAACAAAGTAGCCATGTGGGTTCTGTAGAAACAGACACAAAGGAGTCACCTGACTTGTCACAGGTAACCAGGCAGGGTGTGGTAGAGGTGAACATGCTGATTGGCTCACTAAAAGCAACTTCTTTATTTTTCTTCTTCTGCACCATACCTCCAGCCAGATCAATTAATTTGATGCATTGCCCTTCTTAAATACTTTTGGAATTAATCAAAATTCAGTTGAGTATAAACATAAATACAGTATTTTCATATTTATTTTTTTCAATATTGGCTGTCTTCTGTTGTTAGCCCTTTTAAATTTAAACTTTGTTAATATACTATAGATCCAACTGGAAAGATTCTTGGGCTTTTTCATCTTTACTTATACTGTTATTAGAATGCATAGAAAGGCTAATGTTTAATAAAATATTTTTATGATTTTAAGTAGATGTCTTTGTTTTTAAGTAATCAAGACTCTGTAAAGGTGATCAGCAAATTTAACTGATTAAACAAAGAGAAGTACTATAATATAGTACAACCAATGATTTAAGAAAATTCAATTCAATTTAGTTGGTAATTTTTTCCCAAGTAGTAATAGCATAGAATTAGAAAAGTTAATAAGTATGTTGAATAAAGATCATTTTTCAAACCATGATGAACGATAACTTCTGACATATTCTTATGATAAAACCAAGGAAAATAATTGTTATCAGAAAAAAATTATCATTTACTGACAAATTCTTGGAATACTTCCCCATTTCTCAAGGTCTAAGGGGAAAATAGTAGTTTCCTATAATATGAACCAAAGTAGCAAAATCCCCAGAACTTTTCCAGCAGTTTATCTGGATTATTATCATAAGTAATTGAGAATGAAAAGTTGCTCTGAAATATGTGGTGATAAAAAATTATAACAGTAAAATATTTTTAAATTTAACAAACAAAATTTAGATACTTAGAAAATAAATCAAGAGCCCGGCGTGGTGGCGCATGCTTGTAATCCCAGTACTTTGGGAGGCGGAGACCAGAGGATCCGGGTTCGCGGCCAGCCTCAGCTCTCTCTCTCTCTCTCTCTCTCTCCCTGTCTCTCTCTCTCTCTCTACTTAGTGAGGCCCTCTGCAACTTTGTGAGACCCGGTTTCAAAATAAAGTATAAAAAAATAGGGCCGGGGGTATAGCGCAGAGGTAGAACGCCCCTGGGTTCAATCCCTGGTACCGCAAAAAAAAAAAAAAAAAGAAATCAAGAAACTGTGAGAAGGATCTCAATAGTTTAGCAAATTCCAAAATTACAATCATGATACTATGAGTTTAACACCAATTAGACAAAAATAGATTGGATTTTAATTTGCACAGCAGAGACCTAATTCATGTATTTCTGTCTTATTTAGAGAAAAAAATCATGTGAAGGAAAAAAAAAAAACTCAACCTAATGGAAAAGCGCAAGTGGTTGTCAGTGCCATTGAAAACTCTTCCTAGATTGAAGTGGTTCTGTGCACATGATAGATGTGTTCAAAATGTGAATCAGAGAAACACTCACTCTGACTTTTGACACATGTACACTTCTCTAAATTATTATGCCAACTGGCTATAATCTTGATTCTTTGAAGAATATGTACTGATTTGACAATCTCAGAAATTGTTTCTCTCAGCAGTATTTTTCCTTTTATGAAAAAAAAATGCCTATATATTGGTGTGAATTAAAATTTTAAGACCATAAAGACCCATTTTTTTTAATCTGGAAAATTCAGTTTCTGATACTGCAGGCCTGATAGATAATTATGTGACTGAGTTAAGTTTCTCTTGGGGACCGCTTTCCTTGAGGAGTTTCTAAAGAGAATCAGCTTGTTTTGCATGATAACGTGCCTCATAGCATCTCCTACATGCAGTGTTTTATTATAATTGAAAAAAAGTCAAAGTATTAGGAAGAACTTAAATCCAGTACCTAGAATTTTGCATATAAAGTGGATGGAAGTCTAATAATGAAATTGGCAGAAATAAAACTTATTTTGAGTATCTACATTGTGCCAGGGTGATTATGTTCATTATTTCATCAACTCTCTAAAAAACTATGAGATTTGGTATTATTTCTTAATTCCATTTCACAGAAAGGAAACTGTAGGAAGTTTGCCAATGACCCCAAAAGTTAAGAAGTAGGTTTTTAGATATTCCCTTGTCTGTCTGCTTCTAAACCCATGCCGTTTCTACTGAACCAGGGCAGTTTTTCAGAAGTAGCTACTAAGATTAGTATATGAATGCCAACTATTTCTCAAACTGGAAATACTACAGCTAACAGTCTACAATGTCAAAATAGTGGCTTAATTCCTTATGTGTTATAATTATTTAGTCATGTAAGTAATCTTTCTAAACATTTCTCCCGGCTAATAAATTTAAGATCTGAAATCTTTGGTACTCTAGAAATATCAATTCATCTATAGTTTTAAATAGGTGTCAGAAAAGTGTCTAGATTAATAATAAAGAAGAGTATTTGGAGGAGAAAATGAATTGATGTTAATTTGATGCTAGAATTCATGCAATATGGGTCAGGTAGATGAAACAGTGGAGGAAATGAGTTAAATAAAACAGCAACTTCAAATCTATGTGGGCTAATAAAGAGACAGATTTTTTAATTTTAATATTTAGACAACTGAGCTACACCCCAGCTCTTTATTTTTTATTTTGAGACAGGGTCTCACTAAGTTGCTAAGGTAGGTCTCAAACCTGCGATCTTCCTGTCTCAGCCTTCCAAGTACTGGAATTACAGGTGTGTCACCATGGTTGCCTCTACACTGTTTTTATTTTTTTTTCTCTACCAGTGGTAACCATTGGATGCATATGGACCACAAATAAATCAGAATCCTTGCTGTGAAGCAGGGAAAGGGATTCATGGAATATCTCTCTATTTTGCTTATACCAAGCTAGGAAAAATAGATAATAAAAATCTAAGTAGTTCAAAATACTAATGTGTATGCATTTCACCTGTGATGTAGATATGGTAGGTTGAATGGTGGTCTCTTAATACATCCACATCTTTTTCTCTGGACCTGTGAATGTTATTAGTATGGCAAAGGACTTAGACATGAGTAAAAGGATCTGTACCTTACACAAGGTACAGATATAAACTAGGTACAAGATATAAAGTAGAAGGTACCAAATACCAGTGTCATTTAGGAAATGTACAAAGCTCATGATGAGAAAGTTTGACTTGGTGACTCCATCCTTTTGAGAAAGGATAGATAACAGTAGTCAAAGTAATTGGAAAGTATTTTGGGAAGGAAACAACAGTTTAGGCTCCAGGGGAATGTGAGTCATGGTAATGTGTGATTCCCTTTTAAGGGGATATGGGAGATCACATCATTATATCTGATATTGACAATGAGTGCTTTCATGGCAATGTGCATTAAAGAGTTGAATCTACTGAGCTTTATTAAAATGTTTAATTACCAATACCACACTTAATGATTTAGGTGAGTCAACTGATATAGTCAGGAAATACCAAGGAGATGGATTTCAGGAAATTAAATGTGTACTAAGAAACTTAAAGTTTTAGAGGCAGGCAAGATATTTCCCTTTCTTCCTATATAGAAAAATATATCTATGAGATGTGACTGAATTCAATCATAAAGCTGATAAATTCCACTCGTATTTCTCTAAGATATTTTATATGTTGAATGATATATCCCTGGCAAGAGTTGGAAAATAGCTGTTGACACAGAAGAAATTTGTTCAGGGAGAAGTTAATGATACTTTGCAGTAAAAATTTGAGGGACATAAGAGTTAATATGCACCCAATAAATGCCAAGCTCTGTTCCATTTTTTTAGCATGCTTTACTATTTACTAGATGACTAAGATATGATTATGGAGTGACCTTTAGCTGAAATGATGGAATAAGAACCTCTGACAATTCTCTCCCTCATAAAAGCAAAGAAAAATCTTGGCAAAAATCATCAGAATTGACTTTTTAAGAATGCTTCTAAAAAAAAAAGCAAAGGCCTATAGCACTCAGGGATTTTCTTAATTTAAGAAATAAAAATGAATCTCAATAATAACAGCAAGCTTTGTGGTATTTTAATTTACCTTAATTCTACCTCCCTGTCACCAGCCACTGCAAGGGGGCAGAATGGTTGAAGCCTTTTCAAAGCCCAGACTCCCCAAAGCTATCATTTATTGACCTTTCTGGGATTCTCCTTCATAAGGTTGTCTTCATTTGACCTGGTGGGGGCGCACCTGCTGCAAAGAGACTTCCCTAGCAAGAAGGGAGAAGAGTCTGCCAACACCAAGCAGACACAATTATTTACAGTGAGACTACCTGATGTAGTGAATAGCATTTGGGCAAATAGCAGGTTAACTAAAAAGTTAAAAGGAAAAGCAAGGGAATGAGATGTTCATAGAAGGCTTGGAAAAGTCTCTGACATATCCCCTGGAGTCTGGTAGGATAGATGTATTTGTCTGCATACCCAGGAAAGTCCTGAGAAGGCTCTAAGCACTAACCTCATGCTAACATTTAGACTCTATGCAAGCAGGAAAGGGAGACAAGTGCAGAATTGTAAACTGACTGCAGCATCCTTGAAAGCACACCCAATACATACACACACACACACACACACACACACACACACTCTGTTGGCAAAGACTGGTAAATTTATTGGTTCCTCGTATTTAAAGAAATATGCAAGTATAATCTGAGCCATAAGCTAATCAAGGAAAAACCTCAATATTGACCATGAGTACAAAGTTTGTAGAATTCTTCTTAAAAACTCACAAGCCAACCAACCAATCAAACAAACAATGAACCCTAGAAAGGTAAGGAGGAATATGATTTCTAGATTGCAACATTGTTATACTTAAAGTGTCCAGTTTTCTTTTTTTTTTTTTTTTTTGCGGTACTGGGGATGGAAAGCAGGGGCGTTCTACCTCCGCGCTACGCCCCCGGCCCTATTTTTTATACTTTTTATTTTGAAACCGGGTCACATGAAGTTACGGAGGGCCTCACTAAGTAGAGAGAGAGAGAGAGACAGGGAGGGAGGGAAGGAGAGAGAACACTCGTGTGCGTGCGGGCGTGCGCGCGCATGTGCGAGCTGAGGCTGGCCATGAACCCGGATCCTCCGGTCTCCGCTTCCCAAAGTACAGGGATTACAAGCGTGCGCCACCATGCCCGGCTAGGTGTCCAGTTTTCAACAACAATAAAAATATGGGACATGCAAAGAAACCAAAATTTGTGACATAAGCAAAGTAAAACAACCATAAGACACTGACAATGAGAAGGAACAAGTATTCAACTCACTAGAAAAGTCTTTAAATCAACTATTTTAAATATATTCAAAGAAATAAAGAATATCATGTCTAAAGAACTAAGGGAAGACATGAGAATGTTATATACCCAAACAGAAAATTTTGAATTAAAAAGAGAAATTATAAAACGGAGCTAAACAAAAAAATGGAGTTAGAAAGTACAATAGCTAAAATAAAAATTTCACCAAACTGGATTTCAAGAGGCAAAAGAAAAAATCAGGAAACTTTAAGATAAGTCAATTGAGATTATCCAAGTCTGAGGGTCACAAAGAATCAAAAATTACAAAAAGGACCTCAGAGAATTGTGGAATAACATCAAGGGTCCTAGGAAAATTCAACAAAAAAGAATAGTGTTTTCAATATACAGTGCTGTGACAACTAGATATCCAAAAATAAAGTTGGGACCCTCCCCCCCACACACAATATACTGAAATAATTAAAAAAATATAAATGATCTAAGTGTAACAACTAAAACTATGAAACTCTTAAAAGAAAATAGACAACAATAAATGTAGGAACTCTTCTATACCATTGGTGGGATTGCAAATTAGTGTACCTGCTATGGAGATCAGTGTGGAGATTCCTCAGAAAACTGGGAATAGATCCACCATATGGTCCAGCTATACCACTCCTGGCTATCTTTCCAAAGGGACTGAAATCAGAATATATTATAGTAATATCTGCATATCCATGTTTATAGCAGCACAATTCACAATAGCCAAATTATGGAACAAACCTAGGTGTCCATCAACAGATGAATAGGATACAAAATTATGGGAGAAACACACAATGGAATGCTACTCAGCAATAAAGAAGAGCAAAATTATGTCATTTGCAAGAAAATGGATGGACCTGAAGAACATTATGTTAAAGTGAGATTAGCCAGTCACAGAGAGTGAAGGGTCATATGTTTTGTCTCATATGCAGAAGCTAGGGAGTAATTGGGATGTAAGAGAGACTTTAGATAATGGAGGAGAAACTCCAGGGGAGCCATGGAGATGGTCTAGAGAAAGGGGAGGGGAGAGGGAGAATCAATGGAGGAATCACTTCCATTGACATTATGTACATATGTGAGAACACTAATGCTGATCTCTAAATCCTGTAAGGGGAAGGAGGAGTGGGGAAGGGAGCAGGGGAAAACCCACCAAGTGCTGTGTGCATGTATGTCTCTATCACTATGAACTACACTAAGATGTGAGACTATAATAGACCAGTAAAAGTATAAAAAACTTCTCTAATTCTAGGACTAGGCAGGTATTATATCAAATGTGCAAGCAATCAAAAAATGATAAATTGAACATCCTCGTAATTTTAAAAGTGTCTGTTTCACAAGTCCCTGCCCTTGTCCTGGGCTCTGTTATAGCAAAACAATGGTATTATTTTATCAGGTTCTACATTTGGTGTATAATTTTTATAATAGATGTCCAATATTAGTATGAATTGTCTACCATTTGAAAAATCGAATGTGGAGTAGATATACATTTAAATAAAAAATAATCCATTCTATGAAGCCATTGTATGTATTTTCATGTTTTGTGCTAATATGATTACTTATCTCCTAATATACTATTGCTTGTATTCCATAATAAACTTCTACCAAACTATTAAGCATGGAAATGACTGTTAATCATCTAAGTCCAGTTCTGCCTTAGACCAGTAATTTTTCATTAGTATTACATTCTAAGGAGACTTTTATTCAATCACTCAATACCTCTTATTGATTATCAGAATCACTTTTAGCATCTGACTTATTTGCATAAGGGAATTGAATTTTATCAATAATTCCAGTGTTACTTCATAAAACAGTAAGATCCTTGAGACTTATTACCTAGGATGGAGGGTCATTATTCCACACTGCTTATGCCTCAACCTGTATTAAAATGATCAAGAACCTCTCTTGGGTCAGAGTACAATCTCTTTCCTAACATTGGGTTCTGGTATTATCCAGAATTATTCCTTGAGTCTGTTTGACTTGCTTCATTAAACCTTATCATCTTTCCAGGCTAACTTCTATCTTGTATCATCCTCTTGGAAAAGAATGGCTTCAAATCTGCTTATTCTAGTCAGCATATCATTTTTCCCTAAACACCACTTCTCAATGAAAGTGAGTATAACTTGTCACACAATGTCTAGGCCAACATCTATTTCCCCTGAATCCAATTTTCATCCAAACTTTAACTATAATTCCATCAACTGTTGCATATGCATACACATAATCTTCCAATCTCATGATACCCTGTTAGGCCTTCATCCGCAGAGTTGGAATGTCCATACATTGTATTCCCATGTCTCTGGAAGCTTCTGAGAAGATTCTTCTCAATCCTTAGACATTTTCCCACATTGTGCACATGGGTTTCGGTACCCAATCAGGAGTCAAGCCAAGAAAGCTTGGCCTTTTTAACCTGATTAAAAATTTGCTCCTGGTGGTTTGAGGTCAAGTTTACCATTGACCACCTTGGCTTCTGTTTTTTTGTTTGTTTTTGCTTTTTTATTTCTCCGAATTTAGAGTGGATTTGTTTAGGCCCTCAAATGCAGGATCAATAGTATCCACTATCAGTTCATGTAACTTCTGATAGTGCTTCATTAAGACTTGAAAATCATTCATTTCAACTCCATCAATGTTCACTTAATTTCCATCCATTTTTAAATAAATATTTTTATTCCCTGTATTTTTCCATTCTCTTGTGAATCACTAATTTCTTAGCATCTGTAAAACCCATAAGGGGAAGCTGAAACAGCAAATCTGACATGGCTGTTTGGATGTTTGCTTGAATTTTACAGCAGTAAATTTCTGTATTGGGCCCACGTGAAAGGAACACACTGAATCTCAATATTTACCATGGCCTGAGTAAGATATTTAATAAGTGGATGAATATATTGATCATGATAAAGCCATTCAGTATGACTTACATTGTGACATATTAGCTACACCATCTGGAGACTATAAAGGAGGAGAAGGACCATTCCCCTTCTAAGGGTGAAAGAACTTCACATCAGCTGTTAGCTAGACCATAAATCTAGCTATCCTTCCAGAAATGACCTGCTGTGTTGGGACCATGTGTATCCATCAGTATTTGTTCACTAGTAAGTTCTAGTACTACATCTGTCCAGACACACTTTTCCATTTTTCAGCATTCAAAACCATTAAGTTTGTGTATTTTCTATCCAGATGTTCACATGTTTTGTAACTGTTAATATGACTTATTTTATTATACAAATGGAGATTCCCCATTTAATTTTTTAGCCTAGATATTTTCTATGGATTTTTATTTTTAATAATTAAATTTCCCTTCAACTTTGTGTGCGTGTGGGGGGGTACTGGGTATTGGACCTATGGACATTCTACCTCTGAGCTACACTCCCAGCCCTTTTTCATTTTTTTTTTATTTTGAAACAAGGTCTCATTAATTTACCACATGCTGGCCTAGAATCTGTGATTTTCCTATTTCAGCCTCCCAAGTACTGGGATTACAGTCACACCAGGTTCCTCGGCCTTTTATACCATGGTAATACTTGATCTGGACTATACTGTTTTGAGGGACTCTTTTCCACTACTAGGTGGTTACAAATTGATAAGAAACCATCACAGGTTTTTAGAAGTTTCCTAAAGTTGTTCACAAAACTAGCTGACTCAGGGAAATAATTTTATTTTAAGCTGTAGAATTTATTTTGGCCTGAAATTGTACGTAAATAAACCACAAAATTATTTTAGTCTGATATAGTAAGTAAATTAAAATGGTTATTGCTTATAATCTGGCAGTGGTTAGATTCTATACAAAACCAATTATGGACTAAGTGATAGCCACTTTCCTTCCCCACATAATGTACCATGAATACAAAAAAAAAAAAAACACCTCTCAAAACCCAGGACTTAAAAATAGCCTCAAGATAGGAAAGTACATGAACTACCTATTTCTCTCTTCTAGACTTGAAAATGCTGAATCTACATATTCAAATTAAAACATGTAAAACCCTTCAAAACAGGAGCCAAATCTCTAATTCATGTTTTTGGTGTTTGTTGCAAACAAAAAAGATGAATAAAAGCATAGCATAAGTCCATATTCTATTATTATTATTATTATTATTATTTAGGAGCATGACTTGAATCATATCATCTAAATTTAAAAATGAACAACTTTTTACAGGAATAATACTACATTCAGATTCATGAGGATAATATTAACATATTTTGAAGTTATAAATGATATTTGTAGTAGAGAATAATGCAAAAACAAATTGTAAACAGTGCTGAGAAAGTATCATGATTATTAATTACAGGGAGGGAAATGAGAAAAATATGTGTACAAAAGTGATGCTTTAAACAATATTTCCCTTAATGAAAGTTCACGCTATCGAAGGACTTCTGTGGCCATGAAAAATTAAATGATTGGCAGCGTGAATCAGGAAAAGCACAAATCTGGGAATAACAAGCTCATCAATTATATAGCACTGATTTTCTACAACCTCAGCCAGATTGCAAAACAATTTATGTGTTCAAGTAAATCAATAGACCAGGAGAAGTATCTATGTTTAGTCTTTAAATTTGTCCTTTTATCAAATGTTCACAATATTTTATAAGGTCAAAGTGATGCTTCAGACCCATTAGTTATAACAAGATTGTAAATTCTGTGCATTTTGTTCAACATACTCAACATCGCTACTTTTTATTTTTTTGGTATCCAAATTATTTTACTAATGCCTTTGAGTTATTACAAGTAAATCTGGTGACAAGAGTTCCCTGAAAGGTGTACTGTTGCCTGAGGTTCCAGAACTGAGTTGTAGGGTATCTTTTGTCAACATAGCTATTAAACAACAATATACACATGATCTTAGGGAGATTAATGTACTTTTGCCACTCTATAGGTCTTAACAGACTTTTGAATGACAAGTTGTAATCTCCTTATACCTACAAGAGATAAGGTTAAAAATAAATGTCTATTGCAATACACTATTAAGAAACTGATTTATGACCTAGTGTACTTGCATTTGTTTCTATTGCCACTTTTCTTTTTTTTTAAATTGACATTATTATTTATTTATTTATTTATTATTATTATTATTATTTTTTTGCAGTACCAGGGATTCAACCCAGGGGCATTCTACCTCCAAGCTACACCCCCGGCCCTATTTTTTATCCTTTATTTTAAAACTGGGTCTCACAAGGTTGCGGAAGCCTCACTAATTAGCTGAGGCTAGCTGAGAACCCAGATACTCCGGTCTCAGTCTCCCAAGTACTGGGATTACAAGCGTGTGCCACCATGCTGGGCTCTTTAATATGTTTTTATTGGTGCATTGTAGTCTCACATCACAATGAGTATCAGTTTGGTGTTAACATACATGCACACAGCTCTTTGTTTCCCTCCCCCCCGCACCCCCTGACATGTACCACTGAGAATGATGTTGGTATAATCTCATATGTACACATTGTTTATGATAGTAATTCCATAGATTCACTTCTTTCTTGCCCTTCCACTTCCCTTGTACCCCTTCCCTTGCACCACTGAGGGTTCTCCATTGTCATTGGAGTCCCTTTTGTGTCCGCACTACTCCCTAGGTTGCGCATATTAACGAAAACATATGTCCCTTCTTTTTTGTGATTGGCTAATCTCACTTAACATAATGTTCTCCAGATCTTTCCATTTTCTTGCAAATGCTGTTATTTTGTTCTTCTTTATTGCTGAGTAGAATTCCATTGTGTGTATTTCCCATATTTTGTAATCCATTCATCTGTTGATGGACATCAAGATTGGTTCCATAATTAGGCAACTGTGAATTGTGCTGCTATGAACATGGGTATGCATATATTACTGTAGTTTTCTGGTTTCAATCCCTTTGGTATGATACCCAGTAGTGGTATAGCCAGATCATATGGTGGAACCATTCCCAGTTTTCTGAGGAATCTCCACATTGATCTCCATAGTGGTTGAACTAGTTTGCAATCCCACCAACAGTATAGAAGAGTCCCAATTTCCCCACATCCTCGCCTACATTTGTTGTTGTTTGACGTCTTAATGATTGCCATTCTAATTGGGGTTAGATGAAATCTTAGTTTTGATTTGCAGCTCCCTGATTGCTAATGATGTTAAACATTTTTTCATGTATCTATTGGCCATTTGTATCTCTTCTTTTGTGAAGTGACTATTCATTTCAGTTGCCCACTTCTTGATCAGATTGTTTGTTTTCTTAGTGTAAAGTCTTTTAAGTTCTTTGTATATCCTAGATATTAGACCTCTGTCAGAGGGATAGCTTGCAAAGATCTTCTCCCATTCCGTAGGCTTTCTCTTTAAGCTCTTGATCATTTCCTTTGATGAGCAGAAGCTTTGTAGTTTAATGCTATCCCACTTATTAATTCTTGTTTTAATTTCCTGTGCTTTGGAGGTCTTGTTGAGGAAGTTTCTACCTGTGCCTATATGATGGAGTGTTGGACCTATGGCTTCTTCTAATAATTTCACAGT